>JAXDDW010000046.1:2535000-2567500 GCA_034670385.1 Hoplostethus mediterraneus
ACCAAAGAGACGAGAGGAGATCCAACGCTTTCCAACCTGTTTCTATTTCACCCTTTAGTTTTGATTCTTCACTTCCTGTGCGCCGAGAAGATTTCCCGCCAGTGACACCACAACAGTTTAATGTGGTCAGCCTCGTGGCGGCGTGGCAGGTGGAGAGATTCAGCAGCTTTAAATCCATCCACTCACTTTTTAAAAATCCATTTCTCTTCATCACTTTGTCTCTTCCTTGTCTTCCTCTCTCCCACTGCCTGTCTCCTTCCATCTCTGTCTGTCTCTCTCTGCCAGCTGTCTCAAAACCCCTGTGGTCCCCCACGCCTCCTCCTCCTCCTCCTCCCCCTCCTCCTCCCCCTCTCCTCCCCCCAGTCTCTCTTACCCCAGTCCCCAACCAGGCAGGAAAATGATCCCTGGTAAATAATATATCAAGATAAATGATAATTGCTCCACTTTTTTTGTGTGTTGCGCGACGTTTAATGAGCGCCATAAATTAGAAATGAATTCAGCTGACAGTGTTTGTCAGAACACGAGACGTAAACACGCCCTGGCATCCCGACGGTTAGAAGTCGGCCAAGTGAAAAATGTTCCCGCTCTCGACTTCCGACCGTCTTCCTCGTCCTCCTCCTCCCCGCGTTGTCTCTCAAGCTTTCTTCAAGGGCATACTGCCACGGCGTTTCGCGCACTTCCTGTTTCCTATCGGAGAAGTGGATCCGCTGTGATCTGTTTTGTTCGCCCCCCTCCGAGGATGAGCGCTGACAAGACGGGCAGGTCAAAGGTCAAACTGACACCGGGTTGAGAAAGACGCATGACGTTTGTCAAAGAAAGAATAATGTGTTTTTGAAATATTGACTTGATGAATTTCAGGTGTCAAAAGTATCAGCTGACTGGAAAAACAACATCTAATATAGAAACCTACACACACACACACACACACACACACACACACACACACACACACTCACACACACACACTGTACAGTAATTGTAGGTTGGCGGTGGGCGAGCTCCGTCCCTGTCAGACATCAAACGGGGCTTTGGCCACAGATCGCACGCGGGCGTCCCCGGAGACGCCTGATTGAAACCTGGCAACAGGACCCAACAGCTGCTTCAAACAAAAGACATCTGCATATCTCAGATTTGTTTTTCATAAATTAACACTGCAACCTGCCAGAGATCTGGAGGGGTGGGGGGGGGCGGGGGGGGCGATCAGCTCAGTATAATTAGATAAAGTTTACAAGCTTTGAAAGTTGGAAATTAGCATGAGGTAAAGGGGCGCTCACCGGGGAGCGGGGAGACCCGGCGCTGGCATGCTTCCTCCTTCCTGGGATGCTTTTGTAGTGATGGAGGAGGAGGTGGAGGAGGAGGAGGAGGAGGAGGAGGTGGGAGGGGAACACAACTCCTCTGGTGTGCATCAGAGCCACAACACTAGTTTGGTTTTGTTGTTCTCTTTGGAGAGCGTGCACGGTGAGACGTTAGCGTGTTAGCAGCGTGCTAACGTTAGCTTGCTGCCGCCAGCGTCAGACCTCATGACACGAGGTGGCGAGTCTGTCTGGGAGGGAAACAAGAGATATGTGTGTGTGTGTGTGTGTGTGTGTGTGCAAGACAATGAGATATGCAAGCCTGAATCGTGTGTGTGTGTGTGTGTGTGTGTGTGTCTGTTTAGCTCTGATAGCACCCTGTGTGTGTCTTTATGGGGTCAGATAGCGAGCTGTTGCACTCATAAAAAACCCTTCAATTATTCAGTGAAGTCAAGTCTCCCCTTTATCTCCCGCTTGTCTCCTGGTCCGTTTGGGGACAGCAGGGAGGGAGGGAGGATGGGAGGGAGGATGGGAGGAGGGAGGGAGGGAGGAGGGAGGGAGGATGGGAGGATGGGAGGATGGGAGGGAGGGAGGGAGGATGGGAGGGAGCGGATGTCTTCTCAAAAGCATCGCTGCCTAATTACTAGCTCATTTAGATCAGCTACCACAGTTATAAATAACCAACAGCTGGCGCGGTGGAGCCGACAACACCAAACAGGGAGACGCAGCACAATATCACCCTGGAATGATAATGGTGTCTGTGGTGCCCCAACATGGCCGCCCTGTTTACGGCCCCGCATCGCTGCGCCGGCCCAGGGGGGAAGGAGACGGTGGAACACAACAACATGTCGGTCTCGGGTTTCATTCCCAGACTCTCTCTCTCTCCCCGCGTCTGAACGTGGTGATGTCAGAGAGGTCAGAGAGGTCAGAGAGGTCGCCCCGTGTTTCAATCTTTACCAACAAAATGTTGCCGACAAGCCGAGAACTTTCTGTACTCGGTGACCTCCGACCTGCTCCGAACACATCGCGGCTTTAGGTTGATTTGATTTCTTGACCCTGCAGACCCCCTGAGGACTCGATGTTGGTTTCATACTTCAAACAAAAACAACAACAACAACAACGGTCTAACGGTGGAAATCTCAGATCCAGATCACCAACATCGAATCACTCTGTTAGTCCAGACGTTTTAGAGACACCCTCTGAGAAAACCTCCATCTATCAGGGATGTGTGAGCTGCTTCCTGCTGCTTCCTGGGGGGAAAACGTCTCCTCCTCCTCCTGGACCTGGAATCACCTGCAGACTTTAGTACATCTGACTGATTTAGTCTCTTTGGAAACATGTTAAAGGTCCATGTCACTGCACCTGCTTTAACTGAGCTGGGTTTAGTCTCTTCCTTGTGTGTTGTGAGTGTCTGTTGTGTTTTTATTGTTGTATTTTGCTGTTTGTATTCCCTGTCTGTGTTTTTATTTATTTTCATTTTAAACTGTAACTGGTAAACTGTCTTGGCCAGGTCTCCCTCAGAAGAGACATCTCAATCTCAAGGGACTTCCTGGTTAAATAAAGGTATAATAATAATAAAAATAAAAAAAAGATTGTTTCTACCGATATGTTGAATTAGCCTGAACTCAATCTAAGATAACCTGTACACATTACTATTACTACTATTACTACTACTACTACTATTACTACTATTACTATTACTGTCCAGAGTGACTCACAAGACGCTCCACAGCAGATCACATTCCTCCACTGTGAAAGGATTCATACATTTTCACGTCTTCATCATGTGAAAAGAAAAGTTAGCTAAGGGATAAAAAAAGATAAATAAGAAATACCTTCGCTGAAAATGAAAACTTCTCTTACATTTCAACGTTTTGTCATGAGTCGGGACTCGAACGAATCATCAGAGTTGAAGGTAAATGACCCCTCGACCTCCACCCTGACTGTCCACTGTGCTATTTCCACACACACACACACACACACACACCCATTGGTCTATTTCAATGTGAAACTACTTCCTGTTTGTCTTCCCATCCTCCACCTCATCCGTTCACAGTGGGGAAACATATTTCTCTCACTCTTCATGCACCAAGCGCGTTGAGCGGTTGAGGTCACCTGGTGCAGAAGGGCTTCGCTCCAAGCTGTCAATCAGCTGCACACTCACTGCCATTGGCTGGGTGGGTAACGGAGGGAGGGGAAAGGGGCGGGAAGTACTTTAGTCCTGCTGTTATTATTTTCTTATTTCTTCTAATATCTTTTCATATATTTTAGTGTGATTTTTATACTTTATATTGTATTCCTGACCTTTGCCTTTTACAGTACTTGCTTTTATTCTTGCTTGTTTATTATTATGCACCAAATATGTGAATGTGAAAAAATATTTGGCAATAAAACCGATTGTGATTGTGATTGTGATTTCCTGCCAACTCACCTGCTGCAGCTCCACCGTCATACTTCAGGAAACTTCTTCAGCCTCGTCTTTCATATTGTCGCCTGCTCATCCCTGCAGAGGCCGAAGGGAAGAACTCAGACGTTTCCGTGTTTGTGTCGAGGCGTCCTCCGACGCAGGACGGCATCGCTGTTAAGTGATTTCACAGACAGCCTGGGACTGATATAATTACCTCCAACATGGCAGCCTGGCGGTGGTGATAATCTATGGTAATTACCAGTTTCTGGGGCTGAACTGTCTGGAAAGGATGTGTTTAAGATAAAAGCATGAAAACAAGCCCGGCGGCGGATGATGCTGGGTAACGCAGCCCTGTTAGGAAAACAAAGGAAGACAATGGATGCAAACACGTAGCGGAGGGTAATGAGATAAACGTCGCGTCGCCGCCGGAGTACAGGCGTGTGTCGGTCCGTGTACTTACCGTGTACTTACCGTGTACTTACCGTGTACTTACCGTGTAACAGGCCTCACGAGGAAACCACACATCGACGGGAAGATTACCCAAGAAACCAAGTAAACACAAACTAGGGTTTAGTTCATCTCACCTTCACTTAATCAGCTCTGGTGTTTCAACAGGAAGTGATTCTGCCATTGAGGGGAATTTATGGGTTCATATTGTAGCAGTTCATACAAACAACCACGTCACACCGTGTCATGTCCCTTCTCTGATCTCAGATCTGCTCTGAGCGTCTCCAATCACTATGAATCCCCCAAATTGATCTGAATGTTCCCTGACATTAATTACATGTGAATAAAAAGGATTTCCGCCAATTAAGCCTCAAAATGTCATCGACTGCTCGGTGGAGAAACGCTGACTTTGTCAACCCGCCGTCCCGTTCCACTCAGATCTTCACGGGGGGGTTGAGTGACTCTCCGCGAGCATCAGGGAACATCGTTTTCCAAAAAAAGGCATTCATTCCCTCGGAGCTCTGAGACGATACCGCGGATCTGCTTTGGTCGTTTTGTCTTCTGACGGACGTTTTGGCAGCAGATGACGGGTCGCGAGTTTGGGAAGTGGAGCCCGAAAGACTGTGGCTCTCTGTGACGGGACAATGGGCAGGTTTCTGTTTCCACAAAGTGAAAGAACAGAGAGAGAGAAAGGGGATCTTCTCGTCCACTTTGTTTCGGCTCCCAGAACACACTCAACGGAAATGAAAAATCGCAGTTTTTTTCCGCCGCCGATATTAAAGGATTTGATGCGGCTAGGATGTCTGAAAACTTTGATGCAGCTGGATGAGCGCCTACATGGAGACCTAGTTGAAGACATCAGAGGAGCGGTGGGCGGGTGGATCGGGTGGATCGGGTGGATCGGGTTACCATCAGGTGGGGCGGCGTTTTTTTAAAAAGACGCCGTTCGTTTTCATTCACGTTTTTTTTCAGGTTCGCTGCCACTTCAGACGCAACAACTCTCTGGAGTCTAGCGGGAAAAACGTTGCGGTGTCGCAACCTTCGCTGTCATTACCGCCGCGGTGCGACTCATTTCTAACACGTCTAAACCCAGAGTGATGGAGGGAGTCAAGGGAGGGGAGGGGGGGGAGAAAAGGGGGGGGTGGAGCTTAGGGAATTTGATGCTGACAGGATGCAGAAATTGGAATACGGTCCCTCCTGTTTTAGGAGGCGAGGGGTGGTCGCCATATGCTCACCGGTTTCCGAGGGGGGGGGGGGGGGGGGGGGGGGGGAGGAGTTGGAGGATAAAAGTGAGCGCGGCGGCGGCGGGCGGCGACGGGCTCCATCAGTGTGTTCAAAGCCCCCATATGAATATGACTGTGTGTACAAGACTTCCACCGAGGCCAAATATAGATCAAAGGAAAACCCCGGGCAGGAGGGGAGAGGGGGGAGAGAGGGGGGAGGCAGAGTGGGAGCATGAAATGGAAGTGTGTGCGATGTGATGAGCAAATCTGCGTCTGCATGGGAATGTTAGTAATAAGTGGGAAATTTGTCTTTTTTTTTTTGTTTGTTTGTTGTTTACGCTGCAGATCTGGATCAGAGTCGGGCCTCCAGCTGACCTGAGACCAGCGCAGCACCGGGGCTGACCTGAGACCAGCGCAGCACCGGGGCTGACCTGAGACCAGCGCAGCACCGGGGCTGACCTGAGACCAGCGCAGCACCGGGGCTGACCTGAGAGCAGCGCAGCACCGGGGCCTCGCCGGACCGACGTGGAACAGGATCTCGCTCAGAGCCTAAAGTTAATCTGTTAACCCCACTACGTTGAGTTCCTGTAGGTGGCGCTCTTCTCTTTGTCTGTTCAGCCACGGTGGCTAGCGCTGCTCATGCTAACTACCCAGGTCTGTTTGATGCTGAACAAACCTGGAAACACAAAACGCATCACTTCCTGTTGCGCCAGAGGAAGACAGATGGAGAAGCTTTCATGAAGTAGGGTGTGAAGGTTCGTGGTTAAAGGTTGAATCCCCGTTGTGTCGTATCAATCAGTGATCAATTGATGAAAATGTCTCAGATTATTCATTTTTATTATTATTAATTATTATTACTTTAATGTGAGAATGTGTGATCATGAACGCGCTCTTATTGTTGTAACAAATAATACTGATATCGATGTGAAAGGCCGATATCACTCGGCTCCTCTCCTCACATCTTTCTGCCATCTCTTCATCTCCTTTCCTCCCCCTCCACCCACCTCCCTCCCCCCTCCTGCTCCTCCCTCCTCTCCTCCTTGCTTCCTCTCCCTCCAGAGAGGAGGTCACATGCTGCAGACCTGCCCCGTGCCATCTGGCTGACTTCCTGTCATCCTTACCCCAGGAGAGAGTGGCTCTGCTGGGTATTCGGCTGGAGAAACACCCTCCTCCTCCTCCCCCCTCCTTCCTCCACATACACACACACCTGAGCAGAAAGGGTGAGAAAAACACACACCGAGGAAAAAAACAGAAAAAAGAGGAGAAAGGGCGAGAGGAAGACAAAGACCAGGTCGGGTGAGAAAGCGAGAAGGAGGCGGGACGCAGAGGAAGTAGAAAAACAACGCAGCTGATTAATAAGGTTTTATTTCAAAGTGTTTTGGGAGGAAAATATTCTGGGTCAGATTTCATGATAATGATGAATCAGATTTTATGCAAAAGTGCAATTACAAAAAAAAAAAAAGGTTTGAAAAATCAAAATGAAGAAAAAAAACAGTTGACATGTTTTCCTTTAATCAGAGTCTCGTGCAGCTCGACGTGTCAGAGGAACATTTCCACCGACGGCTGCATCAAAGCCGCTCTGCTTCCCACCTTCTCGCCTTCTCCTCGGTGGAGCGAGAACATTAGCGCCGCCGACCAGATCCATCTTAATGTCCCACCCATGGCCCTGCATATTCATAGAAATATAACATGACTGGATTTATTGGTTTTCCTCCTTTTGCAAATTAGGGGCCCTGCGATTGATGAATATTTCAGCACATGTGCGCTCGGCGGGACATTCATCACCGGACCGCTATTATAAACACAATAAATGAGCAGTCAGACTCGGCTGCCGCAGCCCTCCTCCGAGGCTGCTGCTGCGTCTTCATCCTCCAAAATGGCTTCCTCTTCGGCGTGTCCTTCTGATGCTGCGTGACCTCGTCTGCACGCACGTGGCTTTCCCAGATTGAAGGAACAGCTAGTGATGACGGGAGAGTCCTGCACCTCAACTCTTACAGCAGGACGGTAGTGAAGAGGAGAGTATATTATATGTATATATATATCACGTGAATTTCCCCACGGCGGGATCAATAAAGTTTATCTTATCTTATCTTATAAACATTAAAAATTGTATTATAAAAAATATTATGTCATTACAGCCGTTCAGCCTCATTCAACAGATGGGGGCTTTATAATAAAGCTATTGTTATCTTTAAGGGTTTAAAGCACTCAGAGATCAGCTGTCAATCAAACAGTGTGTCCAGTACTGTGACGTCTTCCTCCTTGGATTTCCTGTTGATGGAGTTTGAGTTCCTGTAGGTGGCGCTCTTTTCTTCGTCTGTTCATCGCTGCTCATGCTAACTACCCGGTTCTTCTTCTTCTGTTGATTCCAAACAAACCGGAAACGCATCACTTCCTGTGTGCCAGAGGATTTTTCCCCGGTAAAGACCGACCTCATCATCATGGTCATGGTCATGGATTATTACTTCAAAATAAATGTCATGGATTATTACTTCAAAATAAATGTCAGTTTTCAGAGACCAGGCCTCGTGGATATCGGTATGATGAAGTTATATATGGACTGAGACCGTGACGATCTGGATTCAAGACCAAACTTGAGTCCTGCTTTGATGTCCTCTCCTAGTCTCGTCTTCCTCTTCTTCATCTCGACTCTCCAGCGCTGCAGTCAGACGCCCTTTAGCATTTCCTGTCCCCCCTCGTGACCAAATGGCTGTCGGGATTCTTTCAGACCGACGCCAGATCACCTTAGGCCCCATCCCGCCGCCGCTGAAGCCCACTGATCTGACACCATCAGACCAGGCATTGTTTCAAATGCTTCCATTCACAGTCCCAGCCGTTGGCAGCGACTGTGAAATGGGTGAAATCCCAGCTTGGTGAAGTTGGCACAGAAACCCCCGCATCCTGGATCCCTTCCACTTCAGAGAGCTCAGCCACATGCTAACTGTCATCCATGAGGCACTGCTAGCCCAGAGGGGGGTCTGGCAGAATGGGGGGGGGGGGGGGGGGGGGGGGGGGAATATACCGGGATATACCCTTCACATACAAACACAGACGACACAATGGACTCCGTGGAGATGCAGCACCAGAGGCCATCAGAGGTGATCCTTATTTATGTAGGCGCTACTCTGAGTTGAGCGCCGTCTTCTCCCTCTTGCCTCGCTCACCTGGCATCCGCCCAGTGTGAACCATCCTTGGGATCCACAGCCATGATGAGCCCCCCCCCCCCCCCCCACTCCCTCCTCCTCCTCCTCGTTGTCTACGCCTGGTGGATCCCCTGGCATCTTCGCTCCTCCTTCATAAACACTAGCAGCTGCTTGGGCAATTAGCCATTAGCTCTTTACTTTTTACTATAATACCCCGTCCTCCGAAATCTCCACAATTAGCTCCTTAATTGGTTCTAAACAACCCAGGCGTAACCAATAAATAGAGGAAGGCGGTAGGTAGTTAGGTGACGAGAAGGGCTGCTGGGAAAAAAAAAATCAAGCTAGCTTGGAGAGTGTAGCTCGTTCCTCCGCAGCCTTCGGCGTTGCTCCCCGCCGTGACATGGTTTGGAAAGCAGAGGAGGAGGAGGAGGAGGAGGAGGAGGAGGAGGAGGAGGAGGAGGAGGAGGGACGGCGAGGCGGCGGCGGCGGCTGATGCCTCATATTTGAATTGAAAGCGACACCTCCATGCCCTTTATCCCGCGGTCCAACGATCACTTGCGAGAAACGCTAACATTCGGCGTTACGGTGACTTTTAGACGGGCGGACGGCGGTGGCGGCGCCCCCCCCCCCCCCCCCCCCCCGGGGCGTGGGTTGCCGTGGCGGCGTGATATGACACCGCTCGCTTGACGGAGCAACGGGGATACCCCCCCCCAAGATGAGATGAACGCATTAGAGGGAGGAGAGGAAGATAACTGTTGATTAAACCGCCGTCCGTCCGTCCGTCCGCTGACGCTTCCTGTTAACCTCTTCAACGCTGACAGTGATGCTGCTAGCCGACAGCAGCCGGTAGGCTCAACGCTGCTGCACGCTAGTACGCTAACAACAAACATGATGCTGTCAGGAAGGATTTTTGACATTATTGTTAATACTAGTACTGAAAAAATGGATGTATGTATGTATATTTATAGATTTAGATAGATTATTGCACTTTTACTTCAGCACTGGGTCTGCTCTTAATGCTCAATGCACTTTGGATTAAAGCGTCTGCTAAATGAATGTAGATTCAAGATTCAAATGAAATGAAAAAGTGTCAATGCTCAACGGGAATGTGCAAAGGGCAGAAGTTCTCGTACACATTATTTACAATAAAAACCAACACAATATTTACAGTAAGAGCACTATAAAAAATTATAGTAATATGAAAAATATGAGAAATGTATGTGTGTAATATAATATAAATTATGTGTAGTCATTACCTAAGTGTGTGTGTGTGCATAAGAGGGGCAGTGTGTGGGTCTGGGTGGGGGCCCTGGTGAGGTCGGAGTTCACAGTCCTGATGGCCTGAGGAAAGAAACTCCGTCTGTAATGTAATGTACTATAATATTGTGTACCAATATTCAATATCTTTATATTTGACCATTTTCATGCCAAACAAAAATTACAATTGTTCAGCGTTTCCCCCAGACCAGCGTGGGACACTAAAACTCTCCACTGGAACCAGACTGATGAGCTTCCTCTCGGGTCAGCAGCTCGTCAGGCAGGTGACCCGCCACACCTCGTCAGTAGGAAGAGAAACTCTGGGATGCATGAGGCCTTGGAATGGAGAAAAAAACTAAAGGGGATCATTAAATGTAATTCAACAAATAAAATGTACAAATAAAATGTAATTCCAGGTTTTCTTTTTGTAGCTCATATCAAAACATGACGACCAATATCAAGCTGATGTAGTATAAAGGATCTGCATGTGAAACCATCATTTTTGTTATTTAAACAATAATTCCTGGGGTATTTGTGTGTGTGTGTGTGTGTGTGTGTATATTCTGCTGGTTCTAGATAGTCACAGCAAAAACTTGAGGCGTGTTGCCTCCGACACCCATGCACTTAGCGTTAGCGGCGGCTACATTTCTGCTGATGTTTTGATGAAACAAGAATTATCCTTTAACCAGAAAAGTGGAGTGTGAGTCGACGGTTCATAACAACCTCCGCTGATTGGCTCCCCAATACTCATATTGATAAACTGCTTCCAAATGAAAACAATCAAAGGAGAATCAAGTATAATCAAGTATGGTAATTCATTGCAGCTTGTGTGTGTGTGTGTGTGTGTGTGTGGTGTCTATTACAAAATACTATTCCAGCACCACAGTAAGACATTTTCTACACCCCACTTCTACATTACCTCTCTCTCTCTCTCTCTCTCTCACACACACACACACACACACACACACACACACACACACAATACCAGGGAAGTATACAAGCACCATCTAGTGCTTTATTCTGGAAAATGCTCAGCAGAATGTCAGAGTGTGTTGGGGAATCTCGCCTGTTTCATGTGTCTGAACCGAAACTGAACGTGCACAATTCACAATTACTGATTATTAAACTACAACAACCTCAAATTCTGTGTAGAAAGAATTAAAATGCTGTCAAATTTTTTTTTTAAATGAGTCAATTTTACATCCCATCATGAGAAAAAGATAAAATCAGAAATTCACAACCCTCATCACATCCGTTTAAATAATATAAATGTTACAAAAAGACTCAATAATCTTTTGATTAAAACGTTTTTAAGCTCCAGTGTCGCTAGGCAACAACTGACCCCTTTCCTGCTCCTGGCTGACCCTGACCTCTGACCTCTCTGGTGAAATGCATACATGTATGTGTCTCAGAGGGATTTGAGATTAAACAAACTCATAATTAAACTGTAATAAGAGAATTTACACACATTTAAAAAGTATATCCAAAAGGCCTGAGCAGCGTCTCACGTTCACCAACATCACACGGATAAATCACTCTCAACCTCCACCAACGTCTTGTCAAGCGTTTGGTTTCCTTTAGGAAATAAGAGGCTGGCAGAGCGTCTCAGTGGAAACTCTGAACACTCCTCCACGGTGTGTGTGTGTGTGTGTGTGTGCGCATGACACAGTCAAATAAATAACACCAATGTAAAATTCTCCAGCTTGCAGGGAGAAGCCAAGTCTGAAACTGGATCTGCCAATCACTCGCAGGTGGGAGTCGAAGCGCGATGGTGCTGGAAACATGGGCGAGCATCAGCACGACGAGTCATCTGGGCTCATCCGGTCACGAGTCGATAACCTGTTATCGAGTTATTTATCCACCTGAGCAGAAACTTGTTTCAAGAGTTGACTGACTGAAAGGCCAAATACGGGTCGAAGTGGTTTACCAGCGCTGTGGTCCAGGCCACCCTGAGTCGAGTCCGAGTCAATTCCAGTCGAGTTCAAGTCAAGACCAGCCAGGTCCAAAGAGGGTCACGAGCAAGAGAGCAAGACCATAATATTCAGTAAACAGTGTCCATTAAAGAGATGTAGGTACTTGTACTATCTAGAGGTTTGAGGTGAAGGCAGACCAGGCGGAGAACAAAAAACATATCTTTGAAAATGTTCAGACAAGCAGGAAAAAGTGGAGTCAACATCCACAAACGGCTGAAATCAAGACGTCATAAAGATAAGCCAGATGCTGGGAAAGTGGTCTGGAGACTGGCCTCCATACTGCAGCCTGGATATTACATTTGACAAATGTCTTTTAATTAGAGGTGTAGATTTAAGAGGGACTCGCCCAGAGTTTGTCGTGTGGAGCCAGCCGAGAGTATCTGGCTGGTCGCAGCGCCGAGTTCCCTCCCCGAGCACTAAAACTGAAGATAAGCTCCGGTCCCGTCGGCCGCCCGGCTCCATCACGGCCAGCTGACTTCACCGAATTAACGGTTATCACTTTTCTTTGTTCTGGAAATATTCTGCCTCTGGTCAGTCTGGTTGAGACCGTAGCCGGTTTAGATTTTAGCTTTTGAAGGCTGATACCGATGTTTTGGGATTCAAGCTGCTGATAGATGATATAGAAAATATTCTTTTCATGTCAACTTTTTTTTTCTCACAGAATATTTATTTTTTTGTCAGGGTGGAAAACTGAAACAGCATTTAGACCGTCACGGGACATGAAAACCCTTAACTCCACACACATGAAATGACGATAAAACAGAATTACTGTGATGGATTATCTAGTCTGTGGAAGTTGTTTTTCATACTGGAGGAAAACAGCCCCGACGTCTCCGACGACACAAACACAATGTATTTTTCTCAAATATTCTCTACACTTATATCGTCAGTGTCAGATGAAAACCTTGTATCTCCATCAACTCTTCAGGAGCTCTGAAAATCTGCTTTGTTTTCAGCTTGATGAGTTCATTTCATTTCGTAAGAGGTTGTAGGAGTTTCTCAACCCATATGTAATCACTCAGCTTGAGGCAAAACATGAAAATCATCAAAACTGGAGTTACGGGGTTTTCGCGTGACAGCGGCGGTATGATTGAATGATTTGACAATAGGCCTGTAATCAAACAACGCAAACAACAACCTTTTCCGACGAGGCTTCCACAAACAAACACGCCTCCGCCCCGGCCTGGTCTGGGAACAGTTAACGGGCAAACACACGGGCAGCCCTGCTCGGTACGAGGCTGCTGGAGAGCCAAGGTATTTACTGTACTGCTTCATCCAGCCAAGTCATGAGTGATACAAGCTGACGTTTTATGCCTGTGTTTTATGAAGTTCCCACTACAAGGGCTGCGTTTGGGAGCGTAAATTTAGCTATGAAGCCCCGTTTCGGCGGTGATGCGCCAGGTGTTTGGGGGGACGGGGAGATGGAAATGTTCCCAGGCAACAGGCAAGTTTAACACGGGGTCAAATCTATTCCAAATTTTATTTTTGTTTGATTTAAAATCTAATTTATTTTATGTTTACTGGCAACAGGCAGCGATTCTGATGTAACTCAGTGTTGCCTCCTCCAAGGGAATCCAGGGGGTCCAAGGCAAAGTTAATATAGTTTTAAATCACTATTATTTAATTCACTATAAGACATTATAAATCACAATGACTATTCACATCAGAACAGTCACTTTCCTCACGGTTATCTCCACATTTAAAGTATAATTAAACAAAACAAGGACAACACTTATCAAATAGGGGTCTGTGGTCTCTCCTTGGGGGTCCTTGACATGGAAAACTGTGGAAACGCTCGTCTTCCATGATGGATTGCTTTCCGAAAGCATTTGAAAAGGTTTATGTTGAAGCAGAGACCATGAAAAATCACAGACTGACACACTTAACGCCACACATGCCTTAAAACAGCCCGTCGTAACATTTGGCTCGTGAATTTGTCAGTTGCAAATCGTAGTCACATTGGAACACCGTGGAAATACTGTGCGAAAACCCGAGCCGGCACCCGTAGTTTGGTGACGTCACGCAACAACATGGCGACTTGTACCGAATGAAGGAGCAAAACCACAACAAAGTCTTCGGGAAAGTAGAAACAGGCCAGATTGTCCATATAACGTTACGGCCGTGTTGTTTATTGGGTTACCGAGCACACAAAAAAGTCTTATAGTGAAACAATGTGCCGGGAAAATAATGGCGTTAGCGCTGTTTTATTGAAACATGTCCGACCCGAGGACGTACGATGCTAACGCTCCTGAGTTCAGTGAAATCTGGGGGAGAATGTCCAATCTCTCTCAAAACAAACTACAAGGCAGCAAAACGGGAAAGCAGACGTTTGGTACCCCAGCACACGTTTATAAAGGTGAGGCTGTGGCGCAGTCAACGGAAGTCTTGAATGATGCCGTCGGACTCGTTACCTCAGTGGTTATTTGTGTGGCTGGCCTTACAGATACTTGGGTTAAGCTAAAGTCCGAGTCACGCCAAACCGACGGCTTGGAAATGTCGCACAAAGTCTTAACGCGTCATCACAGAGAGCCAGCAAACACAGGAAGCTCCTGGATTTGACCACGACTGCACGAACTGTAAATGTAGTACTTACTTGACAGCGATAACATGGTAACATAAATGTGTAACCTCGATAAAGTTCACCCTATCTCTCACACACACTCACACACACTTGAATTTACTGCACAACTTACTACAGACCAGCTACTGTTGCTGGAAACCACTGGTAATATTGACCCCCCCCCCCCCCCCTAATATTAGGACTAACATTGATATGGTGGGCTGGAACCTGTTGCTTTGGCATGACACTATGATGGCGATTGTTTCCCAGATACAATGAGATAATGAAATATTTTTCTGCACCATCTTTATACACATTTTACCTACTAATGCTGTGTGGTGAGAAGGTTTTCATAATGCATTGAAATAGTTGTAATTAAATATTAATTATATCTACTGCAGTGTTCTGTGCCCTTATTGACCTGAAAGCTGATGTGATGTCCTGACTGCTGCTTCACAGACCTGCAGAGCCCTAAACGCAGACCCTGCAGCAGATACACCGGCTTGAATAACGGGGATTCTCCAGGCGATGGGGAAGTTTTGCAAGATATTATCTGGGATCCCACGTCACCGCCTGCAGCTAACACCGGTAAACACTGACACCAATACAGAAATCACATGATCTGTTCTTTTTCCATGTTACTTTACTGCTCTGTCATTTATTATAAGCCGGTACAGTAGAACCGTGGATATGCAAACCTCAGACGTCTGAATGACTTCTGAAAACAGAAGTAGGAGGTCTGGGTGTCGTCCTCAGAACATTTTAAGATGCAGAGACCTTATTTGTTGCATTCTGGTGGGGGGTTTTTTATGTATAGAATAAAAAATGAAAGTATAGTACTAAAACTGTATCTGCATCCATTTCATGTAAAAAGTCTTCCAGTCTTCCAAAACTTACAGGCATATTTATTTTTCTTCAAACTTGACGTTTCTTTCTTGAGGTATACACACGTTTGCCTCCAACCACCACTAAACTAATAACATATTTTTGGTGTGAAGTGTTTTGTTGATCATTCAGAAGTATAGGTATAGGGCCGATAGTTTGTCTTACTATTACTATTACTATAAAAAATCTATTCGTTTTTTAAATTTGAGGCACATGGAATTAAGAGCCTCTCAGAAAATCGAGGTTAGTGAGCTATTGTTGTTATTTGTTTTCAGGGAAGGGGCCCAGAAACACCAGAGTTGTGGAAATATCAGATATTGTCAACCGTATTGCTCCAAAGGTCAGTATCTTCAGGTGGAGTTGCATCCTCAGTTGTTGTCTGAAACATTTGGCCTACCAGTTGATGTACTGTACAACAAAACAAAGACGTCTTCTCACTCAACTCTGGATCGTACCCTTGCACGGTACATGTTTTTAAAGAAAATAATGCCGATGTCTTACATAGGATGCAAGACCGGTGGGGGTTGAATCCCTCCTGCTGCAGTGGATCGGGGACAGTGCTGTCCCGTGCACACCAGAGATTCGCCAGCCAAGAGTCAGAAAGAAGTCCAACCGGTGAGTCAACCAATTCTTTATACAGTCAAGGGCTTATTCCACCTGCCCCTTCATCAAAAGTCTTAAAACATAGTATTCTCATTGCCAGGGACGTATGTTTTAGACTGAAAACCTGCAGACATACAGCTCCACGTGGTTGGAGACCACCGATATGGAGAGTGTGATGCAAGGAATTAGAAACAAGAGTCTACTAACAGTCTTGCGGCGATGTGATTTTTGCATTTTCCTTGGATTCGAGCATTTTTGGACCTAATATATTGTTACTGATGATGATTCTCCTGGTTTTTCTTTCCTCTCCACAGGCAAAGCAAAGTGGAGGACCTCATGAAACTGGCCAGGCAGTTTGACAAGAACATGCAGCAAGACCAGGAGACGTCAGAGCAGCTGAACACAGTCAACAACAACCTCAGTGAATATGGGCAGACTTCTGAAGCAACACTGAGTGAGACGACTCTCCCAGGCTACGTGAAGGAACTCACATCTCCGTCATCGCCATCAAAAAAGGTGGAGGCGGAGCTGCATGCTCTGTTTGACTGTTCCACTCAGCGAGTCAGCGGCCAGCTGAGCCAGTTTTCCTCCGCCTCTACTTCTTCACAGGAAACAAAAGGACAACCTGGGCGTTCGGCTGAACCTCGACAATCAGAGCTAAAGTTGTCTGACGAGCAGTCTGGCTCGTCTGCACATCCCGCCGGAGATGAAGGGTCTTGCGGCAGCAGTGCGAACAAATGTGATGAGTTTGATGACGACTGGGAGAACGACGACCTACTTAATAACTCTTTTGTGCTGGCGATGACCCAGGACTCTGAGCAACAACACGACACTGTGCCTGAAACCCCTATGCAGCCCAACACTACTCTGAACACTACTCGATACCCTTCTGCTATTGAGCCTGATAGAAATGTACGCTCTGCCTGTCAGGCTCCAACGCCGCACCTTCAGCCACGCTGCAGCGCCCTCCAGGAGTTGTGTCCCAAACCAAAGACTACCAACCGAAGCACTTTCAAGTTAGAGCCCAACCCTCACTTCCACGCCAAGATGGCTGAAGCTAAAGAGGTTTCTAGAACCAGCCTTAATGCAGCAGCACCTCCTGAACCCCAGAAATCTGCTACCACAAAGCCAGTGTCATCCACAACAACAACTCAGTCTGACAAGATCACGTCTGACCAGATGGGTGGAAACTCTGCAAAAGGTATTTCAGGTAGGGACACGAAGACCCGTTTTGACTCTGACTGCTTATGGGACGACGGGGATGACGACAAACTGCTCTACCAGGTTTGTGACGACGTGGAAAGGATCTCCAACAGTCAGCCAGAGCAAGAAAGACAAGATGTTGGTGAAGACAGACCTCGGAAAACATCTGCACCTTTGCCGATTGAGACAGCGCGGCCCTTTAAAAGTGATGCCACCGCTAACAGACCTTCACCGTGTGCCTTCGTTCGTTCTAACTCATTACCAGGGACTAGTAGTGAAACGGTGAACCACCAGGGGTGGAGCGGTCCCATGAAAGGTGCCAGCGGCAGATCGCTGATGTCTCACAGCCACCCAGGAAGCCGTTCGTTCCAGGCGGCCGACACCAATCTGAACACGCAGCCATGTACAGTGACAGCCAGACCACCGCAGAACTCCAAGTCCCATCATGCATCCTTCAAGAGAAATCTGTCCGACTCTGCAGCCATCAGCAACAAAGGTGAGCTTTGTGCGTCCGGGGGCTGTAGTAGAGCTCATAACACGCTAGTGGCTGACCCCAGTTAGCAAATTAAAGTTGAGTTTACTTAGTTATCCTCCTGAACTTGAGCCAGACCAGTTTATGGCCAATTAGGCAAAAGGTGTGAACGGTGCTGAACAAAGCTGTTTCTGTACATTTACTCTACTAGGTGAATGAAGTGACTTGGGCCCTCTTTCTTCGCCATTCCAGTTCATCCTAAAGCGAAAGCTGTCGACTAAAACAGATTCCACATGTTGTTCCTATAGAGCGTTCAGTATATATGTACATGAAGAGAGAAACCACAGAGCCGTGGCTTTGATCTGTGATGCCACGGAGAGTCCATACCTCAGGAAGCTTCATTGACAGTGAATTGATGATTGATTTTTCTGGTCACAAAGGAATGTCTGTTTGAGCTTTTTGGCATCCAAATCCTCGCTGCGTTGTCGTGTCCTCCAGGAGGAGCCAGGAAATGTACTAATACTCCTGTAAGATCACCCTGGGTACCCACTGCTTTTTAATGTTCACAGATCAAGACTCAATTGTCCGAGATCATCGCAATGAGTTGTGATTCAGGGCGGATTTTCCCTTTTCCCGTTAAGCCTTTTCAGTTTGGAAACACAAGCCTCTTTGTTGCTCCCGTTCAGTTTTTCCGTTCACTTTTCTGACTTTTCCTTTCTCCTTTCCAGTGTTTGTCACCAGCCAGATGACAGGGAAGTGCTCTGCGGCTGACATCGAGAGGAAGAAACAGGAGGCCTTGGCCAGGAGACGGTTGCGGCTGCAGAACACCCCTAAACCCTAAACCCTAAACCGTAGGGCGGCACCATGCTAACCGAAGGGACGCTGCTATCATGCTACTACTAAACAGGGGGGTGGCAACATGGTGAGAAAGACCAAACCACAACCGAAAGGACTGAACACCTATTTTCTCTCCATAAGAGACTAAATGCTGAAAATGAAAATGTAAAATGTGACGTTCCGGTGTCATTTCACAAGTTCCTCCGCTTGACCGACACTGCACTTTTTAGCTGCTAAAGTAGAAACATGTTTACGAGAAGGAAGGATCTGTGGGGGGGCGGGGCTTCGATGCTCGTCTCCAATCCGGTGCGACGGTAACATGAGGAGATTTTGTGGAATCGTTTTCAGTTTGATGCCGACGACCACGCTGACCAAGTCTTTCTGTTGTTTTCCAGCAGTGACATTTCATCTCTTTGCACCTATTTCAGACTGATCTTTATTTTTTCTGCTCCATCTTGGTATTAATGGCTGACAGACATTAAAACACAGATTGTGGTTGATGTGAGCAGAAATACGACTGGCTGCTGTATTCTGATCGGTAAAATAAATGATGTGGATGTAATGTCCTACTGAAGCGTGTACTTGAAAATGTTTGGCAATTTTATTTCACAAGGTTGTAAAGAGTTTCAGTTGTTTCAGTATGAATCAAGATGTGATGGTTTCGGGCCAAACAACAAATAATAGATGAAAAACTGTCATGTATCTGATTACACTTGAAAACAGGCCTGTTACAAAACAATAGAAGTCACTCTACTTTATTTTTTCTTTCATTTTCTGGTTTATTATTATTGTTTGTTTTGTTTTCCTCTACATTTTTTGTTCCTGCGTGTTTTTTTTCTTCTTTAAATCCTTTCAGTTCTTTCAGAATGGAGAGCATGACAACAGGACTAAGCCTCTCGTCTGTCTCCACTACCAGTGTAACATCCAGGCTGTACATCTCCTTGGTATCAAGCAACAATAAAAAACAACCATGAAGATTTATTTCTCGTGTCCATGTCCTTGTGAAACAAATACAGAAGGAATCCCCGTCACACTGGAACATCCTGCTTAGTGTTTTCAGTCGGGGAGTGAACGCCGGTGACAGTGAAGAGTATTAGTATTAAATATTGTTTCTGCCTCGGTGGTTTGTTAAGCCACTACAGTTTCCTTTGGTCCAAACTAGTAGAAGTTTAGTCTGTTGCTTTTTTTCTATTTGGTTCATACTTGTAAACAAACGTCACACAAACTCAAAAGTATTTATTGGACAGAGTTTTGGTAACATGTAGAGATGTTTGGCGTTGAGGGAGTCCAAACCAATCTGATCCACCGTGATGGACTAGTCTGCTCCTCTCTGGTCTTCATACCAGTTCAGGACACATGAAGGAACATCTGGGTGTCACTTCTCTTTCCACCCGCTGCAGTACTTCCTGTAGCTTCCTAACGCGACCTGCTGTCAGCGGCGTCTCGGTGTGTTTATGAGTTGGAGCGGCGTTGTCTCTCCTGCCTCAACACCCTGAACTGAAGGAGTAAGCACTCAACATCCAGACCTGGTGTGATCGGGCCCCGCGGGGTCCATCAGGCCGATCTTCAGGCATCTTTTGTATCAAGCACCTGGTCAGGATTTTGGATGTACACACACACACACACACACACACACACACACACACTCTACCTCCTTGCCTCAGTTATCGGCATCATTACTGCGTTGACAGGTGCGGCGGGGATGACGAGCCCATTTCACCCAAATCTACGTTTTCAGCGGCGGCTCCCTCCACGGCGAGCCCCATCGCCCCGGTGTGAAGCGTCTTATTGCTGTTGGACGTGAGGGATTATTTTAATATGGAGGCTAATTTGTCCTCTGCCCCGTTGCCGCTCTGCTCACCTGCTGCATTGTGGGAGCGCCGCACAATGTCCGTCTTTGTATTCCCAAGAGAATTCCTCACTGTTACCCCTCCTCCTCCTCCTCCTCCTCCTCCTCCTCCTCCTCCTCCTCCACCTTACGCCCAGCCCCGACCATTACCTGCCTATGAGAGCTGAGTTCCCAGGTGTGTGTGTGTGTGAAGGGTGGTCTGCAGGTGTGTGTGTGTGTGTGTGTGTGTGTGTGTGTGTGTGTCTCCCATTTTGCGCCCCACCTCCCCCGCCTCCCCCCCTCCTCCTCCCCCACCCCGCCAGTCCCACTGTAAATCAGAAGGCAGGGGCAATTTGGCAACGGCATAAAGGCCCCCTGGGTTTTATGACTGTGATTACGGTTATGATGATGACTAGCATTTATTTCAACTATCTGATGAAACCTTTTGCGAGGCTAACAGGTGTTGAGCAGGTACAATATCGCGCTCGCTGAAGGATTCCCTGTAATGTCGCCGCGGAGAGAGAGCGCGGTGTCGTCGGCGAAACAGAAGAATGGGCCGTTTCAGCGCCGGCTCGTCACGCCGCACACCGAGCAATTTCTGATTATTGAATGGGAGCGAAGGCGCCACAACGTCCTCTTTGTGGAGGGAGGATGATTTATGGCTGTTAGTCAGGCATAAGGCAGTAATTGCCGCGGCGACTATTACGTTACCATGGCCACCTGTTTAAACTGTCCGTTCTTATGTGAATGTTTTCATTTTTTCGGGGAGAGGAGAATTTGCAGCCTGGAATTGATGTGCGGAGACGTTAATTGGAGTTGGGAGAAGCTCTGCGATGGGATGGGAGAGAATACTGACGGACGTTGAGTTGCACCATCTGATCTGTCAGGGGAAGAACTCATCGATCAATATCAGATAGGATAGGTTGTCCGTGTGTTTCTGCACAGTGACAGTCCAAGTTAGACAGACTATACATGTTATTCTACATGTACACACTCAACACTCAATAGAGTTGAGTAGGAAGGCCGCCCCTTCATCCAGGAGACCCGGGTTCAAGCCTCCACCCTGCTGAAGTGTCCTAGAGCAAGACACTGAATCCCTACCGGCTCCAGAGGTGCTGTTCTGTAGCTGACCTCTGACATCACCGTGGAGACGGGGCTAACGAGGGACCTCAAAACGTTAGGATGACTCCACGTTCCCCCTTCAACTGGGCAGGTTAGTTGAGTGAGTTCTGCTCTTCCCTCCCTTATGCATCATAGTAAATGTCATCTGAGGTATTTGAGCATCAATGCTTTTTTTAAAATTAAACTTTAAAAAAAAATTCTTCTGTTGGCTGGTTTCCTTTCGTTTATCCCTGTTGGAGGCTGTAGTTTATCTACCTTTTTATTTACCACTCCATCACCCCTTCAGAGCGAAATCCTTTCCTGGATAAATAAAGATTAAAACAATCTGCACGGCGGCTCAAGCTCAACTCGAGTTCAAACGTTGAGGCTGGAGCAGCAGCATTCCCCCGGTGATGCCTGTGTCATTCTGTAGATCCTTACACTGATAACAGTAATACACCGCCGAAGGGAAATTCCTTTTTTCACAAGGGAGGTCAGAGGTCAGGGTCAGCAGCAGAACAGCACCGCCGGAAGTCAAGGTCTTGCTCAAGGACACTTCAGCAGGGCAGATGCTTGTCAAGACGGGGAGGGGGGTTCAACCTCAGCGTGGAATTTTCTTTCCCTAGAAGTTACCTCACTCACATTCAGACGATTCCAGGAAAGATTCCCGGTTCACTGAGCTGGTCAAAGTGGGAGTTGGCGGCGTGAAAAGAATGCAGTTTATCTGGCGTGGAGCGTTTTGGGTGCACCGGCGAGGCAACCAGTCACAACGCCAGGCTGCAGCCAGCGTGTGACGTGATGCTGGATCCCCGGGAGGAGGAGAAGAAGAAGAAGAAGTGCTCGGTCTACTTCAGCGTTCGGGAACATCTGTAAGTTGTCAAGGCGTCATGGGCTTTGATCCTTCAGCTCCCAGCAGTCTGCTTCTCGTAACGTCGGCCTTGTAATCTAGGAATTTAAAGGGGAAATCCACTAAAACACTTTAACTGTAATCACTTGTTAAAAAACAGCTACTGGTGATGTACTGAACCTTCTCAGCAGGAACCTTTCTAGTTCCCCAGAAGAGGTCCAGGTTGCTTTCCCACCGCACCAAAGTACCGGGGAGATTGTACAAAGAAGCATTATGGACTGTTGTTCATTCAGGTAGCCACGCCCCCTAACAGCTGTGGTGTTGGTCTTTGTTGTACTTTGGTGTGAACGTGATGCTAGAATCGTTTTTGGAAACGAGACGCACTGAAGTTGAAGCAGAGATTGAACAAGCTGTTTACTGGTATATAAAAATGGTGGTTGGCAGACGTGACGGTTTTGCGTAACTTGTATTGACCAATCAGCGTTGTTCAGTACTGTAACTCCACCCCAGTGGTTCCTGGTTCCCCAAAAAGTACTACCTCGCTAGCAGGAACTCTTTTGGGGTCCAAGAGGAACCTTTTCAGGGCTAGTTCCTGGAACTACGTACCAATAGTACTAAGTTCCTGGATAGTTCCTGGATGGTTCCTGGATAGTTCCTGGAATGTTCCTGGAATGTTCCTGAATAGTTCCTGGATTGTTCTTGGATGGTTCCTGGATGGTTCCTGAATAGTTCCTGAATAGTTCCTGGATGGTTCCTGAATAGTTCCTGAATAGTTCCTGGATGGTTCCTGGATGGTTCCTGAATAGTTCCTGGATGGTTCCTGGATGGTTCCTGGATAGTTCCTGGATGGTTCTTGGATGGTTCCCGGATGGTTCCTGGATGGTTCTTGGATGGTTCCTGGATGGTTCCTGGATGGTTCCTGGATGGTTCCTGGAATGTTCCTGAATAGTTCCTGGATTGTTCTTGGATGGTTCCTGGATGGTTCTTGGATGGTTCCTGGATGGTTCCTGAATAGTTCCTGGATTGTTCTTGGATGGTTCCTGGATGGTTCCTGGATTGTTCTTGGATGGTTCTTGGATGGTTCCTGGATGGTTCCTGCGGTGGAAAAGCGACTTTGGAGGCATCTGGCGTTCCACCACACAGAACGAAGCAACAGTGAACATAAATGAAAGGTGTTTAGAAACAGTACCTGGGGCAGCTGCTGCCTCCACCAGCCAGCCGGGCTCTAATAGCTTTCCCATGTTGGAGGAAGCCAAGCGCTGTTTTCATAGCCGGGTCACCCAGAGACCTTCCAGAGGATGACTAATACACATCATACGTACATCAGCCTCTCTCTTTCTCTCTCTCTCTCTCTCTTTGTATGTATGTCTGTCTCTCTCTGACACACACACACACACACACACACACACACACACACACACACACACGCTGTGGCAGCAGCCTGTCAGCAGCGTAAATGACCTGTGAAGAGTTTCACGGTGCGTGTCATTAGGCAGCTTTAGATTTGTTTCAACAGCGCTTTACCTGAGGGCTCCATTCATGGGCCCCCAGGTATGACCGCCCTCCCCACCGGGGGAGTTAGGGGTGAGGGGCGTGGGGGTGGAGTTCCCCTGGACGCTGATGGAATGCCCTGATGAGCAGGATGGGGGAGGGGGGGCAATCCCCAAGAGGAGTTCTGGGTGTTTTGAAAGTCTGTAAAAATAAAATCAGTGTTGAAGCATTTTTCAACACAAAGGTTTTATATGTTATTTGTTATAATATAATGTCATATAATCTGTTTTTACCCATTTAATTATTGTTGTATTTGCCTGCCTCCTTCTCATTGAACCCTTTTCTTCATCAATGTCTGGGAGTTTTACTGTTATTGGCTCTAATTCATGGTTTTATTGTCTGTAAAACACTTTAACTGGGTTTGGAAAAGCGCTAAACAAGTGGAATTACTTAGAAACGTCATCACAGAGTGAAAAATGAAGGATGGATTTGGACAGACTTAGGGGAAAGCCTCCGAGTTTGTTTGTTTTTACAATCCCAAATGAATTTAATCCTTTTTTTTTTTTTACTTTTGAGACTTGATGGATGTGCAGATATAGAGCATTACCCTCCAAAGCCTGATTCATTTACCCTCATGATTCATCTTATCCAAGGAACTTAAAAATAAATTCAACGGTAGAATATCCTTCCAAGGCCGAGTCCTAGACTCCTGGTGTACGGATCAAAGTCCGAGCGCCCAGACAGAACAGCGATAAGGACGGACCGTGTTGTTCCAGAGTAAATCACCGCTTAAAACAACGGCGGTTTGACGGATTTACCGGCCAGCTGAAAGCTCTGCAATCAACTCTCTCAAATCCCACGTCTCTCCAAACCCTGATTGTTATTATTTTGTCATCTTCTCCATCAAACCTGATCCCTCATTGATATCCCGGCATCACCGCGCTTCATTAAGCATGCCGATAAGGGAGAAGCGAGACTCTCTCACACGCCGCATCCCTGCCGCCACATTCCTCCAGCCTACATCTGCCAACACCTTTGCGCTACGATGGCTTTGGCCCTTTTCCTCCCCCAGCCCTGTAATAGTCGGCGTGGGCTGTAATGGTCTGTTGACAGGTTTAGGCTGAGGTAATTTTTGTTGCTGGGCTTTACTGTGAGGTGCCAAATCTTCCCCCTGAGGAAAAAAAAAAGAAAAAGAAAAAAAAAGCAGCAGCAGAGGCAGGGAGGCTACCGTTAGCCGTTAGCCGTAAGCCGTTAGCTCGCTTTGTTATCGACCTGATTGTTGTTCTGAAACTTTGGGAGGAAAGATCCTGCAGATTGGTGCATTCACGTAACACCGGCGCTTCTTCGAGGATTTGGGGGGTAATCTGGGTAATCTGGGTAATCTGGGTAATCTGCAGGGCTGGTTGGTGCGTTGCCGTACACGAAGACACTCAACGCGCTAGCTTGGTGCTAAAATGTTAAGTGGTGCGAGCTCCTGTGTGCTGTTGAGTTAAAATGGCCCCCGCTGTGCAGAGGCACAGTTCATTATGTGCAGCAGGACTGCATAAAGAGAGGCCGGCTGAGTGGAACTCCAGCTGTCTGAGCACACACACACACACACACACACATGCGCGCACACACACACACACACACACACACACACACAGAGATGCAAAAACACACACCATGGAAAATGCAAGGAAAGGGAAGACTGTTGAGGCCAAGGGGTTCCCTTAGAAATGTGCAAAGCAGATCAACTGTATTCACACACACACACACACACACACACACACAACACACACACACACACCTGCCAGCTGACCCCCTCCTGTGGGATGGAGGTCCCAGGCCTCCCCATAGCTCCAAAGCCACCCACCCACACACACACACACAGCTGATCTGTGTGACCTTCGGGGTCATGCTGGATCCTGCCGGTGCCTCCAAGCCGATGGTGGGTCGCTGATCTACTGTCAGATCATCTGGCTCTCATTTCAGAGACGAGATGTTCCTGAAGCGTTCCTGAACCAAACTGGTTTGAATCTCCAGTACTGTGACGTCTTCCTCCTTTGGGTTTCCTGTTGATGGAGTTTGAGTTCCTGTAGGTGGCGCTCTTCTCTCTGTCTGTTCAGCCACGGTGGCTATCGCTGCTCATGCTAACTACCCACTTCTTCTTCTTCTGTTGATTCCAAACAAACCGGAAACGCATCACTTCCTGTGTGCCAGAGGATTTTTCATCATCATCATCATGGTCATGGTCATGTATTATTACTTCAAAATAAATGTCATGGATTATTACTTCAAAATAAATGTCAGTTGTCAGCAGTAAATAAATATCGACACCCAGCAGTGGATGAGACCTGAGACCAGACCTCGTCGATATCGGTATGATCAAGTTATATATCGACTGAGACCATGACGATCTGGATTCAACACCGAACTTGAGCCCTGCTTCGATGTCCTCTCCTAGTCTCATCTTCCTCTTCTTCATCTCGACTCTCCAGCGCTGCAAAGACCGACCTGACACCGGGAGTTCAGAGCAGCAGAGCTTTCATGAGCTGACTGGAGGTTGGATCGGTTTGGTGTTAAATCAAGACTGGTATCATCTGTGAATGTGCACACACACAACACACACACACACACACACACACACACACACACACACACACAGAGTTCAGTATTTATCGTTGCTGATTTCCTCTCCTGGCTCCGTCTGATTGGCTGAGCAGACAGAAGAGGTGTAAAGAGGCTCGTATGGACAGAAGACCAGCCGCTACCTCCTCCCACACAGTTACTCTGATAATAACTCTTTGTAATGTTCACTCATATGCACTGTTTCCCTCTCACACACACACAAACACGTTATATGCCAAGTACGAGGCGAAGCGGGGGGGTGCCAGGATGCCGGGATGCGAGCGGCGGCGGCATCGTTTCCTCCTCCAAGGCAGAGCGGGAGTCCCCAGTCCAATTACAGCAGCCGCCTCCAAACCGGCGCCATCGCATCAACACGGCAACTAAAGACGCCGCGCCGCTCGTTGAGCATCTGCTGGGAGGAGAACAAATGAAGCATCTCCCTCCAAGACTTTACCCCCCCCTCAACCCCCCACCCACCCCCGCTGAGAGCAACACACAGATTTGTATGTTTTTGTGTGAAGATTTGGTTTTGCAAAAAAAAAGAAAGAAGAAGAAAAAACGTCTTCGTGGCTCAGAAGTGCGGCGCGTCCCGGCGGCGTGGGAATTCACCGTGGGCGCCGGCTCCTGGACACGATCCCGCCCCCTTTCCTGTCGGGTGTAGCGAGTCGAGCGCCGCGGCAGCAGCGTTGAGGAGGGGCTGGAGACTGGGAGGCATCAGAGCTCTGCCCCAGAATGGAGGTTATTATGGGATGTCCAGGGTGGGCGAGCCTCCGAACTAGTGGCTGTTAAAGGAATTTATTGCCCCCCAACACACACACACACACACACACACACACACACACACACACACACACACACACATTTCATGGATAAAGTGTGAAAAGTGTGCTCGGTTATTTTTTAGGTGTTTATCAGGTAGAACAGAGTGTAGAATGACAGGGAAAATGGGCGGGGCATGCAGCATGCAGCAACTCGTCAATAGAGTTGCAGTGAAGTTTAATTACTCTTCCCAGAGATCACCTGTCAATCAAACAGTGTGTCCAGTACTGTGACGTCTTTCTCCTCTGATTTCCTGTTGATGGAGTTTGAGTTCCTGTAGGTGGCGCTCTTCTCTCTGTCTGTTCAGCTATGGTGGCTATCGCTGCTCATGCTAACTACCCAGTTCTTCTTCTTCTGTTGAGTCCTAAGAAACAGGAAAACGCATCACTTCCTGTGCACCAGAGGATTTTTCCCAGGAGCGACACCTACCTGACAGGATGTAGAACGCGTTCATGAACGAGAGGTCGGATCAGTGTTGTGTCTCAGATCGTCACTGCTGCAGAAAACAAGGATAATGAAAACAAATAGAACAAGTACATCAAACAGAGATGCAGTTTGTGTGTATGTGAGCATCGGTGAAAGGCGGCCATTGATTGGCTGGGATGCCCCGCCCCCCTGTCACTCAACTGATCTTAGTTTTTCGTCCCACTCTCCAGCTCACCCTGACATCGGTTCCCTCTATCAGTCGTGTCAAAACATGTCTGTCCCGTGTCACACATCATGCCACCTTGACATACAAGACCTGTTTACACACCAACGCCCCCCGCACCCCCCCCCCCCAGACCCCGCCCCCCCCCCCAGCTAAAGGTTACCATGCTGGGGTTTTAATCTACATGTGAAATGTTCTCCGACGCCTCGTCTTGTGTCTAGTCAGCAATCTGGCTATTGCCCCCGAGATTCAGAAAGCCTCTCTATTGATTGAATGGGTTTCAGTCTGGAACACACACACACACACACACACACACACACACACACACACACACACACACTGGTGACTTTGTTGCCGATGCAGGGAGGGAGCGGGGTGAGTGTCAGGCCTAGCGTGATGGGCGAACATCAATCATTGCTTGTCAGCCTCGCCTTTTTTTTCTCTCCCCCCTCCTCCTCCTCCCCCCTCTCCTCCCCCCTCGCCTCTCTTCTGCCTCACTGATCAGCCTTTGTTTTGAGTGGTGGTGTGTGTGTGTGTGTGTGTGTGTGTGTGTGGAGAATGCGGTCCGACCACATGGACGAGAGGCGGGCTGTTCGCAGGTGTTACCGTTCTCAGCTGCCAATTAAGACGCCCGTCGTTTAGCGGCGTAGCTCCGGGTCACGACGACGAGACGCACCTCGCCACGTCCTGTCCGACTCCTACATGTGATAGGCATTAGGGACCTGTTGTCTGGTGTGTGTGTGTGTGTGTGTGTGTGTGTGTGTGTGTGTGTGCATGTGTGTGTGTTCAATAAAGAGTGTTTCAGATCATCCATCAGGCTCCAAGACTAGATGAATTTCTTCTTCCTTTCCAAGTTTTCTCATTCGGATGACAGTGTTGTTTTGTGTGTGTGTGTGTGTGCGTGTGTGTGTGTGTGTGTGTGTGTGTGTGGCATCGCCTATGGGAAGACGTGCACCATGTGTGTGTGTGTGTGTGTGTGTGTCCGTCTGATTCCCTGCGTGCTTCGTGTCTAAAAACGGGAGGATAAGAAGACGTCCGGAACTAACAGACTTTCCAAAGACTCGGAGACTCTCGACGATTTATGAATCGGCCCGGGACGAGCGTCTGTTCGTCAGGGAAACATATACTTTTCCCCTTTTTTGGAAAAATGGATTTGGCCGTCCACCAATCACTGGGAGCGTGTTCTCTTCATGTCGTGCCAAAAACGACAGCGTACGTCTCCCGCTCTGCCTCTATTTGTTATTATGCTTTGTGTTGTGTGCAGAAAGCCCCAGTGTGTCTTATTGGTAATGGGTGCCAGGGGCCGGGGGAGATGTGTTTTCAATTACCACTTGGTAGAATGACTGATGGTAAGACAATCAAGCACAGAGCTGCAGCTCAGCGTGTGTGTGTGTGTGTGTGTGTGTGTGTGTGTGTGCCTGCATCTGCGTTATTATGTGTTTTTGTCCAAATGCTGCATTCACTCAGCAGCGTTGGCTCGGTAAAGACGTTACCGCCACAGCTAGAGAAATATAAACCTAAAAAAACTAGCTTCTCCCTTCAAAATAAAAGCACGTATGTTGCTGCTTAGAATGGTATTATGATATTAAATTCCCAAATGATGCTAAATGATTCCCAAAATCATTTTTATTGCTTTTAAGTTTTAGCGGTGAAATCTCTAAAAGCAGACGTGGGACCAGAACCCAATAAAGTTTATGGAACCAAAACCAAAACAACGCGGACCACCGCCGTCACAGAAGATTGCCTGGAAACATCGGCGCTGTAATACTGAAGGAACCGAACAGACGTGCTGCTCCACGGCGCGCCAAGGTAACTTGGCTGGTGTGGGGTAAAGTGACCACCGTCCAGGAACAGTGATCCACTCAGTCAGACCATCAGTTATATTCATGTTGCAGACATTTAGCTGAGAGGAATAAACCCCAACCTTAGTGGAGTCTCTCAGTGTTCAGACCACAGCTGGAGCAAACATTACACCGTCCCTAGCATGATCCTATATGACCTGGAAGGACCAGTTAAAGAAGTAAGAGCCCCCCCCCCCCCCCCACCCCCGAGGCCCGGTAGTCACAGATGGAGCGTATGAATGATTCATCACAGGTGATGTAGTTCAGCTCAACTCCAAGGTGTGTAATACCTGAATAATACATGTGGAAGAATTACTTATTAACTTCTTGTTTTATGGTATTTTACTGTCGCTTTATTTCACGGGAATTATTGTGGAAAAAAAACCAATATTGATCAATTGAAAGAAAACAAATAGTTAGTGTACTTTTTGTTTGAGTTTTAAGATAAATACAGTGTTTGCAGCGTGCAGGTGCACACACACACACACACACACGCACACACACTTTGATAGAGAAAGGACGTATTAGAGCAGCGTATTGTATATTTATGAGCCACGTAATGCTTCACATTTACCCATATTCAGTTAAATATTAAAGGCTCTCAGCAGAAGGAGAGTTCTTTTTGCTCTAAAGATATGAAAAATTATAAATAGCGATACAACACACGTGGTAGAATCACATGAAAACAGATGCATTATGAGGTCGAGCTATCAAGACATCAAAGAGACATCAAAGGCCCTCCCGTGTGCCAATCAAGCCACGTGGGCGGGGCCTATCTGACAGCTTTACCTGCTCTCACCCACCTTCCCCCCCGACAGGCCGGGGTCTCTCTCTCTGCAGGAGCTCCACCAGGACTGTGACATCACACGCCGAGCACTCTGGGAAACGACAGTCAGCACGACTACACTCGACACCCAACGTTATCTGACAACGACAAACATATAAATGGACGCCGTAGCTCACCGGGAGGAAGTTGACGTGCGGCGCTCACCGTCCTCGTCCTGTTCTCTGGTGAGGTTTTCCCTCCTCCAGCACTACAACAGTGACCTCTAGTGTGGCGTCTTCGCCCCGGGGCTGACAGCAGCAGCCGAGTGGAAGCTTCTCACTCCGGTTTAAACTTCATTTATGAACCGGTCTGAGCTCGGTGCTGTTTAGCCCCTTCACTTTTGATTTATTTCAACGTTTCCCCGCCGTGCGTGAGCGATGGCGTTTGAGCGGTGGATGATTCTGCTGCAGTGGAAACACGGCGGCGTCGCTCTGACAGCAACGCAATTAATCAAAATGAAAAATGTAACGCTGCACACACTCCGATTCAACAAATTGCATTGTCCAAAACCAACGTTTCGACAGGCGAGCTGTCTTTGTCGCGGTATTTCATCAGCGCCGGGTCAAAATAGTTTGTTTTACTCGGCGTGCAGCACCGAAGGGGCGGAGCTTAACACGACGGATGAGGCAGAATGAATACCAGAAGGTTGAAACGCTCTCTGGAAAGGATCTGAAAACCAATTCCTCTGTGATGGAGAACTTCCCCGATGTGGTGAACGCCGACCGGCTGCCCGGCGAGATTAAAACAAACGCTTCAGATTATTGGCAAATATGATTTAGCAAAATTATTCAACTCATTAAACGGAGAGATGGAAGTCTGTCTCCAGGACACCGGCTGGAATTTCACCTTATAAAATTTGGCAAGCCGGCTTTGCACATACACACACACACACACACACACACACACACACACACACACACACACACACACACACACACACACACACACACACACACACAAGCCTCAGGTCTGCCATACAGGGACTGATACATCATCATGTCTGATAGCTTCTGTTTTCTGGCGCTGGCTTCGCAAACTGAATTTCCTTGGAGGCAATAAAATGGCTTCACACCATATCATAAATTTTGTGGCCTGGCATTACACATATAGTGTACATATGCACTTACACACACACACACACACACACACACACACACACACACACACACATACACACATACACACACACACACACACACACACACACACACACACACACACACACACACACACACGACAACAAACTCCCCACCACTACAAACACCAACCAGACCCACATCACTGCATCACCAGCGAGGCCGCTCGCCTCCGGCTCTCCACCATCAAATTTTCATGCAGCCATATGGAGGAGGAGGAGGAGGAGGAGGAGGAGGAGGACTGGAGAGGAGGAGGAGGACTGGAGAGGAGGAGGAGGAGGGGAGAGGAGGAGGACTGGTGGAGGAGATTTACTGTCAGGGAGAGAGACGTCCCACCGGAGACAACAAGGAGGACTGAACATATTGGCTTCTGTAAATCAGAAGGAGAGGGGAGAAGGAGATGAGGAGGAGGAGGAGGAGGAGGAGGAGGAGGAGGAGGGGAGAGGAAAGGAAAGGAAAGGAAAGGAAAGGAAAGGAAAGGAAAGGAAAGGAAAGGAAAGGAAGCGGAGAGGGAGAAGAGAGAGGAGGAGGAGAGGAGAGGAGAGGTGAGGAGGAGAGGAGAGGAGAGGAGAGGAGAGGAGAGGAAAGGAAGCAGAGAGGGAGAAGAGAGAGGAGAGGAGAGGAGGAGGAGGAGAGGAAAGGAAAGGTGAGGAGGAGAGAGGAGAGGAGAGGAAAGGAGAGGGAGAGGAATAGGAGAGGAGGAGAGGAGACAAGATGAGACGAGAGGAGAGGAGAGGAGAGGAGAGGACAGGAGAGGAGGGAGTAAGGGACTTCCACAGGGCTACTGGATCACACCACTGACAACAAAAGTCTTAAAGGGAGGGGAAGTGTGTGTGTGTGTGTGTGTGTGTGTGTGTGTGTGTGTGTGTGTGTGTGTGTGTGTGTGTGTGTGTGTGTGTGTGTGTGTGTGTGTGTGTACTCAGACAGGGTAGATAGATTCAGATACGTTTTCATATTATATTTGATATTTAGAAACTTTGCATTTCATTATTTCATTATTTTTATTTATTTTATATTATTATTCTATGACTGTATGTCCAGTAGTGTCCT
>JAXDDW010000046.1:2572500-2575000 GCA_034670385.1 Hoplostethus mediterraneus
AGACACACACACACACACACACACACTCTTTATCTCCTGTGACTTCTAATCACTGTCATGTCGAGCTCGTCTCCACTCCCAGGAGCGTACACACTGTAACCTCTCGTTCCTGAAACCCGCGGCGTCGTTATCGACTTCCCTGTCTCGTTACAACGCCGCTCCTTTATCTGCACGTCGTCGTTATCAGCTGTTTGTTTTACGCCGCGACCGCATGCTGCACCGAGAGGGGAGGAGTCTGGCAGCCCGGCCTGACGATGACAGCTTTACGGCCCCTGATTGGAGTAAAAGCATCAATTATGGCGCCCTGCATGTAAAGCGATCACATGCAAACTGCCAACCAGCGACAGCGGCAAACATCATGAGAGATATACGGCCTGGGCGTGATTTCTGCTTTCGGCTACTGTGGGAAATCTGTGGAGTATCTATGGAGTATCTATCGGGTTCGTACCAGACAGGTCATCTAGGTTTGGTTTACAGCTGATTAATCAAACTCCTCTCAGGACAGTCAGACACTTTTCACACCTCTTATCCCAACCATGAGAAACAGTGATGCAGTAGCTGGGACACACCAGTGGTATCTAGGACACCTGACACCAGTTCCTGTTGGTTCCCACCACCAGTATGAGCTCATCATGTCATCATAATAATGTTTTTTTATTATTTTACTGCTATTTTCATCCTGTCTTGTCATTGCTTTTATTGCTTTTTATTATTTTACTGTTATTTATTTTATGTCAAGTACTTTGAGCTTCATCTTATGTATGAAACGTGCTATATAAATAAAGTGTATTATTATTATTATTGTTGTTGTTATTATTATTATTATTACTATCCTCATTATTATTGTTATTATTATTACTATCCTCATTATTATTGTTATATTATTATTATTATTATTATTATTATTGTTGTTGTTGTTATTATTATTATTATCCTCATTATTATTATTATTATTATTATTGTTATTATTATTATTGTTATTGTTGTTATTAGCTCATGTTTATCAACCAGGCGGTCTGTGATGTTTTATAAGAAGAGGAAAAGCTCTAACGTTGGTGAGTCCAGGTTTCTCTGGAGGAAGCCTCGCTGCTGTTCAGGAGACAGTTCAGATTTCATCACTTCCTGTGGGCGGAGAGGTGACCATACCCGACACCAGAATAGGCTAAATGGACTGGCCCTCAGTGTGTAACTCAACCCGATGCGGTGTGTGTTTGTACACAACAACGTTCCTGGTGCAGCTCTAAATGGTTTGGTTGTTGTGAAGGGAACAGAAAGTTTCCCGACTCGCCCCCGAGTCAGTGAGTAACGTTCCCCCGTCTGCTGCTGGCCCGGCATGCCTCCCGCTCCAACAGCGCCAGCAGTGTGATGCATTACGCCGTGTTCTCATTATGGCTACCCGGGGTTTTTCAACAGCTTGCGCGGTCCGCGGTGAGTCTGGCCTCCCGTAGCGCTCGGAGGGTTCAGCACTGCTGCTAGCTAGCACCAGGTGTGAGGAGGAACCGGAGCTCCCTTTCCTCCCTTCTCTCTCTCTCTCTCTCTCTCTCTCTCTCTCTCTCTCTCTGCACCGCCACATGGACGCTTGGAGCCACAATCGCTTTATTTTCATCAGGTACGACGAATGCACGAGGCGATGCACTTAAATCACCTCCCCGTCTCCTTGTCTTGCCCCTCCGCTCGCACCTGTCGAGATCATAACAACACAAAACCTTTTCTATTCCCTCGAACAGGGAATATTTATTGGTTGGTTTGGTTTGTTGGTGGGTTTGATCATATTAGTTGCTTGTAATGTTGGTGACTTACCAATGAAGCGCATTCAACGGTAGGCAAGAGAACGACTAGTCACCAAGTGCATCTCCTCCCCAAACATCAACTCTTACTGTTGGACTCATTGGAAGTACAAGCTAAATGTTCAAAATATAAACGGAAATGAGTGAAAATGAGTGAAAATGAGTGAAAATGAGTCGTCCTGCTGACAGAGTTTAAGTACACGTCTTAAAGGTCAATTCCAGGATTTTTCAACCCGGCCTCTATATCCACAAAATCGCCTATCATGCCGCAAAATAGGTCCCAAAAGTTTCAGAGTTGCTCCGGTAGATCGGCTCAGTCAGCAGTCATGAAACGGGCTCAATGGCTGCAATGTAATCTGTAGGGGCATAGAGGCGGTCAAAGTACGTCCAGTAAAAATGCTTGATTTTGCCACTGAGGCTCAGATTGTTATTCGTGTGTCTGACAACATTACTGAAAGGATCGCTACAGAAATAGACCTTTTTTAACCAGAAAACTAAAGTCTAGCTCAAGGAGAAGTCCCGCTCTGAAATGGATGGTGGACAAAGGTAGTCTATAGTGAGAGGGTTCACTTGTTGCAGGAAGAGGACGGTAGAAAGATTTATGTTTACACCATCCTCTTCTTGCAACAAGTCAACCCTCTTGCGTTAGACAACCTTTGTCCACCGTCTGGTTAAAAAAGGTCTACTTCTGTAGCGATGTTGTGGATATAGAG
>JAXDDW010000046.1:2577500-2622500 GCA_034670385.1 Hoplostethus mediterraneus
AGAGAAAGGGAGGAAAAATGAAGACAGAGGAAATGGGGGCAGATAAGGAGGGTGGAGAAAGAGGGAGAGCGAGGGACAAAGGAGAGAGGAAGAGAGAGTGAGAGAGGGGGGGAGGGAGGGAGGGAGAGAGAGAGAGAGAGAGGGAGGACCACCACGCGGTTTCACCCTCTGTTATCTCTCTCTTGGCAAAGTCATGTCCTTGTAACTGATAGACAAATAACCCTGCTGTGACTGATAAAGCCTGGTTACAGATGGAGAGAGGGAGGGAGGGAGGGAGGGAGGGAGGAATGCAGGGAGAGATGGAAGGGATGGACGGGGAGAGAGAGAGGAAATAAGAGAGGGAGCAACGAAGGAATGAAGGGAGCAAGTGGACAGGGGGGAGAAAAAGGGGGAGGAGAGGTGAAGGCGTGAGGGAAGAAGGGATGGATGGAGTGAGAGAGGGAGGGATGATGGAGTGAGAGAGGGAGGGATGGATGGAGCTGTTGCATCTCACGTCTCAACGTTCAAACATTTTATCGACTGATTCTCTGATATTTATTATTTATAGAAGTAAATAAACTTTAATACATCTGGACGCCATGATGAGAGAGAGAGAGAGAGAGAGAGAGAGAGAGGGAAAGAGGGGGAGAGAGAGAGAGAGAGATGTTTGTTTTTGACCGTTTGTCTTGATATTTTCATTGAAACATCTGGTCATCAGAAGAGTGGGCGTGGCCACAGGAAGACAAAAAAGGGCTAAAAAGATGATAAAAGAGAGAAAGAGACGGAAACAGGGAGAGAGAGAGACAGAGAGGAAGAGGGGGAGACAGAGAGACAGAGAGAGGAAGAGAGAGAGACAGAGAGGAAGAGAGGGAGAGAGAGAGAGAGGAAGAGAGAGAGACAGAGAGGCAGAAAGGGAGAGAGGGAGACAGAGAGAGGAAGAGGGGGAGAGAGAGAGAGAGAGAGGGAGAGAGGAAGAGGGGGAGACAGAGAGAGGAAGAGAGAGAGAGAGAGAGGAAGAGAGACAGAGAGGAAGAGGGGGAGACAGAGAGACAGAGAGAGGAAGAGAGAGAGACAAAGAGGGAGAGAGAGAGAGAGGAAGAGATGGGAGAAGAGAGTGAAAGTACATTAGAGTCAAAATAAATTGGATAGAGAGAGGAAGAGAGAGAGACAGAGAGAGAGGGAGAGAGAGAGAGAGAGAGAGAGAGGGAGGGAGAGAGAGGGAGAGAGAGAGACAGAGAGAGAGAGAGAGAGAGAGAGGGAGAGAGAGAGAGGGAGAGAGAGAGGGAGGGAGAGAGAGAGGGAGGGAGAGAGAGAGAGGGAGAGAGAGAGGGAGAGACAGAGAGAGAGAGAGAGAGAGAGAGGGAGGGAGAGAGAGAGAGGGAGAGACAGAGAGAGAGAGAGAGAGAGAGAGGGAGAGAGAGAGACAGAGAGAGAGAGAGAGAGGGAGAGAGAGAGAGAGAGAGAGAGAGAGAGAGGGAGGGAGAGAGAGAGAGAGTTCAAAAGGAGAATGGTTGCTGTAATAATAATCTGCTTCCTGCTCTTTTGAAGACGAGATGACGTTTCCCGACGTCGGAGCGATCCCGGCATGGGAATTCCTAAATGAGAGCCAGACTTGATCCAGATCAACCTAGGGCTGGTTTTGACTCCCGCTCAGCGCCAGAGGGGCGGGGTCTGCCACGTAACACAATGCAACGAGTACTTCAAATCCACGAGAGTCTCCTGATGACTGACCTCTGACGACCTGGACTCACCGGCTGGATAAGCTCCGCCCACCTGGTGCTCTCCGCGGGTCAAATCAAACACTAAGACCCGGGGCTGATGAGAACCACTGGCAGGACTCCTCTCTGATTTACAGTGACTTCTGGGAAATAATTCACTACAGTTGTGTCATTCATAAATTGCAATAAACTATCTATGAACTGATCCTGGATCTGATCCATACGAATGGGAGTATGTCTTTGATACAGTCATTGAGTCTGACAGGAACGAGCCTCAGGCTTTAGATGGTTGGTGAACTGGACTAGTACTGATCATCAGCTCATGGTTTCTATCTGGAAGCAACAAAAGCTTTTCTACTGGGAGAGAGAAACCGTTGGTGGTGATACAAATGGACCGAGAGATGCATCCCCAGTGTAGAGGTCGGTAGAGGCTGACAGTCGGTAGAGGCCCACGGTCGGTAGAGGTTCACGGTCACGGTCGGTAGAGGTTCACGGTCACGGTCGGTAGAGGTTCACGGTCGGTAGAGGTTCACGGTCGGTAGAAGTTCACGGTCGGTAGAGGCCGACGGGTGGTAGAGGTTCACGGTCGGTAGAGGTTCACGGTCGGTAGAGGCCGACGGTCGGTAGAGGCCCACGGTCGGTAGAGGCCCACGGTCGGTAGAGGTTCACGGTCGGTAGAGGCCGACGGGTGGTAATGTTCACGGTCGGTAGAGGCTGACGGTCGGTAGAGGTTCACGGTCGGTAGAAGTTCACGGTCGGTAGAGGCTGACGGTCGGTAGAGGCCGACGGGTGGTAGAGGTTCACGGTCGGTAGAGGCCGACGGGTGGTAGAGGTTCACGGTCGGTAGAGGCTGACGGTCGGTAGAGGCTGACGGTCGGTAGAGGCCGACGGTCGGTAGAGGTTCACGGGCGGTAGAGGTTCACGGTCGGTAGAGGCCGACAGTCGGTAGAGGTTCACGGTCGGTAGAGGTTCACGGTCGGTAGAGGTTCACGGTCGGTAGAGGTTCACGGTCGGTAGAGGCCGACAGTCGGTAGAGGTTCACGGTCGGTAGAGGCTGACGGTCGGTAGAGGTTCACGGTCGGTAGAGGCCGACAGTCGGTAGAGGTTCACGGTCGGTAGAGGTTCACGGTCGGTAGAGGCTGACGGTCGGTAGAGGCTGACGGGTGGTAGAGGTTCACGGTCGGTAGAGGCTCACGGTCGGTAGAGGTTCACGGTCGGTAGAGGCCGACAGTCGGTAGAGGTTCACGGTCGGTAGAGGTTCACGGTCGGTAGAGGCTGACGGTCGGTAGAGGCCAACGGGTGGTAGAGGTTCACGGTCGGTAGAGGCTCACGGTCGGTAGAGGCCAACAGTCGGTAGAGGTTCACGGTCGGTAGAGGCCGACGGGTAGTAGAGGTTCACGGTCGGTAGAGGCCAACAGTCGGTAGAGGCCGACAGTCGGTAGAGGCCGACGGTCGGTAGAGGTTCACGGTCGGTAGAGGCCGACAGTCGGTAGAGGTTCACGGTCGGTAGAGGCCGACGGGTGGTAGAGGTTCACGGTCGGTAGAGGCCGACAGTCGGTAGAGGCCGACGGTCGGTAGAGGTTCACGGTCGGTAGAGGCCAACAGTCGGTAGAGGTTCACGGTCGGTAGAGGTTCACGGTCGGTAGAGGCCGACAGTCGGTAGAGGTTCACGGTCGGTAGAGGCTGTCAGGTTTCTGGGAGAAGATCTCACTTGTTTGCAGTAATTAAAGTAAGATCTCACAATGAATGTGGTGAATTACTGATGTTGAAATGCTGCATGTCTGTCTGTCTGTCTGTCTGTCTGTCTGTCTGTCTGTCTGTCTGCCTGTCTGTCTCTCCCCCTCTATATTTATGGGGTCTTATCTTTATATCGCTGCTCTCCTGTTTTATTAGACGTTGTTTCATCTCTGAACTGTGTTGCAGCGTGGACGTTTCTCCTCCCGTGGGAACAGAGTATCTACTGACAGACTGACACGCCGACTCTGTGTGTGTGTGTGTGTGTGTGTGTGTGTGTGTGTGTGTGTGTGTGTGCGCAGTATATGCTCTATATTATCCAACATAAACACCATAACCTGATCTGTCCACTTGTAGGAGACGTGGTTTTAATATGCCAATATTTTTCAGGAAACCTTTTTAAAACTCCATTTAAAAGTCACATGGAAACACTGAATCTGTTTACAATATCCTGAATGAGTTCAGATCCCAGATATGAGAAACCTCAACATGATAGCTGGGATACCAATATTAGAAGTGATGCTAACAACACGTTATCCTGTCGCTGTTTGTGGTCTGGGTACATTTCATGTTCAGGTTATTGATGTGTTCATATCTGTGAACATTATATTTGGTTACATCTGTGAACAGGGTGTTTTGGTGTTTATTTGTTTGCACAATGAAACAAAAGCAATATAGAACAGAAAACATAATAATAAATTCTGCGGATTAAAAGATTAAAAAGGCTTGTAAAGGAATCTCAACCACTAAAAAGTAATAAAAGTAATAAAATAAAAAAACTGATGAAAGTAATTTGTGTCAATAAATGACAAAATAGGAGGATAAAAACAAATCAACTAAATATCAATGTTACTATAGTAACTAATGTGAATGTGTAACTGATGTGAATTGTGTGCACGCATGTGTAAGATAAATGGAAATACACATTAAGATCTGATCCCAAGTAAGACCTTCAGCAGGATATGATCTGGAGTCCAGCATGCAGCGTGCATTCAGGTCCAGTCTCTGATAACAGGGAACAATAACACTGACAGGCTGGCTATCTTAATGAGGGGCCGGTGGTACCGTCTGGGGTCCGTCTGGGGCCCGTCTGGGGCCCGTCTGGGGCCCGTCTGGGGCCCGGGGCCTCCTGATAAGATACGCTCTATCTGAAGCACATTCAGTTGCAGTGAGTCATGCTGCAGCCTCTCTGGTCTGATCTCCCATAAACTCAGAGATTCATGTACAAGTTGATTTGAGTTTTTTGGTCCCATTTGTTCCATAGTTTGAAGCCTCATTCACTTACATTTTATTTTGAAGCTTTATTTATCCAGGGTAGGATTGCTGCACCCATTCTCTCTTCAGTTACAACCTGTTTCACCTTCTGGCGGCCATGTTGGAGGTCCTCAGCTCTTACAGTGATCAGCTGTTTCTTAAAGTACAACTTGGCTGTTTAGACTGGGAACTGATCATTTCATCACTGATCAATACGTCTGATTCATTAAGTGTTTAGATCATGTAGCTTGTTGGCTAGCTAACCATAGTATCTGATCAGCTAACCATCACTGTCTTGTTGTCAACACATCTGGTTAGCACACTAGCTAACGTATCTAGTAGAAGCTAGTGTTAGCAGTGGCTAGTCGTCCCATGTTAACAGTAACTAAACTAGCCTGCTGGCTAGTTAACTAGCTACCAGTTAGTAAACGGACCTCCATCATGGCGCCTTAGTGTACATCTGCCACGCCCCCCACCATGTTCACCAAAACAATCCAACGTTCAGAAATCTACCCGTCAACGATTCGGTTTTACACACAGTCACACCGAAGAGCCACTCAGCAGGTTGTAGTTGTTGTTGTTTACATTTGCTCATTTTGTTTGTTTGTTCTGATTCATTTATTCACTCGTTCATTCATTCTTCCTCTCAGTGTGGGTCCATCTGAGGAAGAGGATCTGATCTGTACCGGGACAGCAGAGTGTCTGCTGCACTACTTAAAGCCTAAATGATGGTTGGTGCTGAGGGAGGCTGAACACCAGGGGCATGTATTGGTCACGACATGAAGAATCAAATCAGCCGGCCAACTCGCTTACCTCGCTGCTCCTCGTCCTCCTCTCGGCCTCTTCCTCGCCCCTTCCCCCTTCCTGACATAAACAGCTCTCTAATTTACGACCAATAATATCCTGATTCAATCACCTGATTGATTTTGGACTTGAGTCCCACTAATAAATCTCAGCTCTTCTTCCCTTATTGAGTCCTCTATCGGATCTCCACACCAACACACACACACACACACACACACACACACACACACACACACACACACACACACACACACACACACACACATACTGTATAGTCTAATGGTATTAGAAAATCAAAGTCTCTCATTTTGTCTCTCTATATCCGCAGGGCCCGGTAATAGATCCGGCAGTACTTATATCCGGAGAGGGGAGGAGGAGGAGGAGGAGGAAGATACAGATGAACTAGAGAAGAAGGAGGAGGAGGAAGGAAGAGAAGGAGGGGAAGCTGAAAGAGGAAAAGGGGGAGGATGAGGAGCAGGAGGAGGGGAAGGAGGAGAATAAAGAGGAGGAGGGGGGATTGAGTTGAATCAACTCAAATCACATGTTTCTGTACAGTCCTGAATCAGCGCTCCAGTCTCGAAGGTTCACAGGGCCCAACATGAGGAAGAGTAGATGGTTAGTACACGACATCCAGCCGTGGTAGAAGCACCTTGAAGGCACACCGGGCCTGAACGGGTAGCCGGTGTGGTGAGGACAGGATCGGCTTGTGTGGTCCAGTCTCCTAGCTGTGGTCAGGATTGTGGCAGTTGAAGAGGAGCAGAAAGAAGAGGAAGAGCAGCAGGTAGAGTGAGTTCATCAGGACGTGTGTGTGGCGACCGAGGCTGAATCTACTGAGCTAGGACGTCTTCACCAGGAAGCAGAGGGTGGTGAGGTGTGGTGCTGATACGAGGGTCACCTGGATACCTGGAGCATCCTGCATCCTGGGACGAAGGCCTGAAGAGCCACGTTGATGTCAAGAGATCGCGTCCAAAAAGTTAATCTCAGTCAAACCCACTGCAGAAGCTACATAACATTACATTACATTACATTACATTACAGTCATTTAGCAGACGCTTTTATCCAAAGCGACTTACAATAAGTACATTCAACATAAGTAGGTAGGGAACTACTAGTCACCAGAAATCAGAAGTGCATTTCCTTCCTCAACAAGCAACCAAGAGCAGAACTAGTGTTCAGGTAAAAGTGCAATAAGTTAGTTACCTACTTTTCTTAAACAAATGAGACAAATAAGAAAATCAAATAAACAAGAGCTCATATAGATAGAAGCTACGTATTCCAACAATTGCCACTTCACCCATGTGTTATTATTTGTATTATTTTTTTAAATCATTTATCATCATATATTATTTATTCTTCCAAATAAAGTTGTTGTCATTGTTGTTGTGTTTTTTATAAAATGATTTTACACCCGCTAGGAGGCCTTGTTATGCACAAGATGGAGCATTGAAATGCATCCTGAGGTGGTTTGAAATGCTCAGTCAGGACAACATGGCGGAGACCCGCCTCCTCCTGTCGCTGACGTCATCTCATACAACCAACACTTTCTGAACCGCGACTAGAAAACGTCCTCATACAAATCTCAGAATAACAAACTTTAACGTCACCAGCTTGTCGCTGCACCCAGAGTCGCCCTTTGTCAGCTTGCATCGTTACTATGACGACCAACGATGTCACCGGTGTCATGGCAGCAAATGATTATATTGTCAAACACACAAATCTCCAAATCTAAAGAAATATTTGTTTAAAATCTGAATCTCAGACGACACGTACCACAGCTGGAGGTCAGCCTGAAGTGTGTGTGTGTGTGTGTGTGTGCATGTGCATGCATACACTCCCCTTGCATGTGCTCGTGCATGTGTGTGTCTTCCTCCTAATCACATCTGAGTTGACGTCCTGTGTCCGTCTGCAGGACCTCTAGCTGTGCACCCCCCCCCCCCCCCCTCCCCCATCCAGATAATTCAATCCTCCTCCAAACTTTCCCTTTGAAACAGATTAATTCAGATGCTATTATTTAGCCATCGTGGGTTAATGACCGCCATTAGCAGCAGAGGCTACATCCACCATCATTAGCTAAACGTGGTTATTTGGTCCATTCTGGTTATTTACCGAGCCGGAGATGGATGGCTCCTGATACCGCCGCTGACGCTAATTAGCTTTTAAAACATAACACACTCCATCACTGCTCAAGACTGCTACAGCAACCACGGAACAATCCCATCATCCTTTGCTCCTGTCAGAACGTAGAGGACGGTAGAGCGAGTGGGAGTCTGTGTGTGTAGTACTCACCTCCGACACACGGCACGTCCACGGTGAAGAAAATAAAAGTCATTCAATATCTCTGAAATAAAAACAGAACGGTCTGAAAAAATGGATTGAAGACACCTGCTATTCTTCTAACAGAACCAAAGGACCACTATCAGTTTCTATCAATCATTTTGTAAGTGTAGATGTTGTTTTTGTCATCAGTTCATCTACTGTTGGGTGAAAATCTTGTAACTCCTTGAATTTTGGGGTTTATTACATTTTTCAAAACCAATTATTTAAACCCAGAAATGCATTTAAAGCTAAAAACAAGGTTGTTATTAGTTCCTGAGAGGTTTTGGAGATAGAAGGTTATGATTTGTAAACAAATACAGCAGCACTGGATGGAAGCAGAATATTTAAGACCTTACAGACTGATTTCTGATCAGTTATTGCAATAAAGAATATATCTAAAGAGCATTTGTGTTCATGTCTATTTTTTTATTCAGACCAAAAAATAAAAGCAGAAAACGTACGGATGTTTGTGACGTGCTCCTTTTAACTCAACTAGACCGCTGAGTTCCTCTTTCCTCCGCGTCTGAGGACCGTGTTGAGGCCGGGGCCTTAGGCGGCGGCGACCGATGTGAAACGCTGACAACAATAATCCCCGTTCCACAAACACTCAAGCGATGGCGGCCGTAACGCTGACATATTTAAGAGACGATAACGTTTTACCTCCCTTCCGTTTCACACTTCACAGAGTTAAATTAACAGCCTGGCGTCGTGATGTCATCGCGAGGACAGCCGGGGTCCGGCGGAAGCCACGCCGGAGCCCCCCGCCGGGTCGCCTGATTGGAGGAGCCCGGAGCCGCGGCCAATGGGACCCGCGGTTGAAATCGCAGGGGGCGGGGGGGTGGCGGTGAGTAATGGCCTCACCACCAAAGGGCATTCAAATGACATTGTGGGATAACAGAACTTACTGTGAGGCGTTTACACCGCTCGGGATTTACGGACGCTCCATAAATGTTTATTAGCTTTTCTTCTATTTATAACTTCAGAAAACCGTGATGGGCCTGAGTACGCCCTTGTGTCTCCGCACTTTTATGATCTGGATGAACATACCCTGCCGAGCAGACCTGAATGTTGTGTGTGTAGGTGTGTGTGTGTGTGTGAGAGAGAGAGAGAGAGAGAGAGAGAGAGTCTTCTGGTCGCCAGTTTATTTAGCATTTATGTTTTTGTGCATGTATGTATTTTCACTGGACATGTGTGTGCTTTTGTCATACTATGAAATACACACACACACACACACACACACACACATTTTCTCTCTCTCTCCCTCACATTCACATACACAAGCAGCTGTACAGCAGCAGCAGCAACAGTGTGTGATTTAAGGCGGGCGGCTGCGACAGGCTTTTATCTGCGAGTGTGTAAATCACCACGACTTTACACGGCCAGGAAGCAGACGCTCCCAAACAGCCCGAGACTCGGAGCACCCAGGGGTGAGCCTCGGTTTAGAAGAGGAAGAAGAGGGGGAACGCACGCTCGCACAAGGAGATGGTTTATAGTCCTATCAAACCCCATTCAGCATCTCTGGTGTCGGCTGGTCTCAGAGCAGCGAGCCGGTTGGTGTCTACTTTGAGTGATTTCGTAATATTTCACTTCACTGTGTATTATCACTTCTTAGTGGTCACGTTCTTTCAAAATAAAAGTCTAGTTGACAAGAATCTGGACTGTAAACATGTTTAGCTGCTGTCCTTTTAAAAGCACCATGTTGTTTTCTTTATTTAAACTTGCTTTGTCACCTTGTCAGCTGATTCTCCATGTCAGTACGTACACCTCAACAAGGAACGACACATTTATTTACTGTAATATTTCTTTGTATTTTCATATCAAAGTCCCAGTACTTTTACTTCCCTGAAAATTGCATCTTTTTAGTGGTTACTTCATGATCTCCCAGTAGGCACACATCAGATTAATTTACTCCCGGTCCAAGCGGAAGTATGTTGAAATACAAAAGCAAGACACCATTGCAATGTTGTTTCCTTGTGACCTAAATTATATTTAATTTGAAAACATTTTGATTTCGTCCTGTCTCGTTTTGTGAGAGGAGGTCTCATGTCTTCTCCAAAGGTTCAAATTTGAGAAGTTGGATGAAATTCTTTTCTGACCCGAGGCCCGTCGCTCGTGGCCCCCGCTCAGCCCTTGGCCCCCGGTGTCAAAAAGTTTGGACAGCCCTGCTACAGATGAACTTTGACCTTTATTATTCACTGTGAGAAAGTCAGTATATGAACAAACATGGAGATGAAGCTCTGAAGGCATGAGGACCGGACAGCAGAGAGAAACTATATATAATGTATATTGCAGCAGCCACTGGTGGTTGATGTCAGGAGACACGTCAACCACCAGCAGACCCCTGAGGTCCTCGGTGATAACACACAGAAGAGAAAACAGGAAAAAAGTTTTCACTCCCTCGATTTTCCAACATTTTCTTGTGCTGCTACTTCAGAATTAATTTACCAGGATTATCTGAGAGAGACGGAAAGGACTCGTACTGTGGAATGTTTTAATAATATGTAACGTAATATGTAATTTAAAGTCTTAAAGTATGAAATTCAATTAATGGTGAAATATAAGATATATAAGAAATATAATTTTGTTGATTGTTTAGAAGTTTTGAATGTTTTTAATTATCATTTTAATTCTGTATTGATTTTTTATTTATTTATTATTTTATTTATATATTTATTTATTTACTATTTATGCAGTAAAAGCTGAGAAAAGCATTCTTCTAACCTCTGTAGGCACAAAAGAGATGATACTGAGTCAACGCCATCAGCCATTGTCCATGAAGGGCAGCATCGCTTCAAAACCTCCACCCCCCTGTGCAGTCTGAAGCATAGGCGCCGATTTATGTTTTTGCCAGTGGGAGCTCAAATGAAGTGAATACCACCAAGGTGAAGATTGTCACCAAATCACTTTTATTGCGCTTGCTTTAGTAATCACCGTGGTGCAGGCTACTGTCATCTGTCAACGTAGACACACACCCAAACCAAATGCAACACTGCTCTGCTACAAATTCATCTGGTGGTGGATCCTCACTCTGACTGTCTTTACACTCGGTATCTCTCTCCGTTTTTAATTACAAATTTGTACGTTTTTACCCGATCATCACCGTGTTTCACACTTGCTGTGTCGCTAGCTAGCAGCTACGTGATGGAACAACGTTGGTTTAGCCGACTCTAACGTTACATTGGCAGTTGGCTACGTGGCCACGCCCCTTAACGTAGCCTACACACACACAGAGCTGGAACACGTTTAAATGGATAATGCGATTTGTAGTTAAAACATTCACCGATAATAATAAGTAATAATAGAATAAATAAATGTGTTTTTTTTTTAAAAGATGCAGTTTTTTAATATATTTATTTATTCATTTATTTTTTAATCGGCCTTCCCCGTGGGTGCTCAACCTTTTCGGTGGGTGCTCAAGCACCGGAGCACCCACATGATCGGCGCGTAAGGTCTGAACCAAACCCTCCTCTGCTATCTGCCCCTCCACCTGCTCTAATACGCTCCTGTCTTACAGTACAGAACAATCACATCTCATTTCCTCACCGTACATGAAACCTCCTCAGTCACAGGAACATTTAGCTACATGTTGTCAGGCTGCTGAGGCTCTGCGTTACTTACTACCGGACCTTGGGAGGTTCGCTGATCGAGGAATTTAATTTTATTCTACTGTTGCTCTCATAAGTCAGTCTGGGTGAGAGCATTTATTACTGAAGGTGATCATCTATGGATCCGTACTCAGTGATATCGCTGTGGTGTTTCTGCATCGCCCCTGTCAATCAAACAGTGTCCAGTACTGTGACACTTCTTCCTCTGTTGATGGAGTTTGAGTTCCTGTTTAGTTTAGTTTAATTTAGTTTAGTTTAGTTTAGTTTATTAGGATCCCCAGTTGCTGTTATAAATAGTAACAGCTACTCTTCCTGGCGTCCACATAGAACAGTATACAAACAAACACACACAAAGCAAAATACATAATAAAGGTAACAGAGAAAAAAAAAATAATGACATTAATAAAGAAAATAAAACAAACTAACACTGGTACGTGGTCCTGTAGGTGGCGCTCTTCTCTTCGTCTGTTCAGCCACGGTGGCTATCGCTGTTCACGCTAACTACCCAGTTCTTCTTCTGTTGATTCCAAACAAACCGGAAACACAAAACGCATCACTTCCTGTCTCCAGAGGATTTTTCCCAGGAAACACCCGCCTGCCTGTTCAGAACGCCAAATGTAAAAGCTTTCATGAACTGAGGTTGAATTTTAAAAGGTTGATGATCTTGTGGGTGTGTCTCCAACTGCTGGAGCTGAGGTCTTCAGGATGACTCACATGAGACCCGTCCTGGACGTCTCGGGTCTCGGACGTCAGCCGGCCCGAAACGAGAAGCATCATCGCTTCATCGTTTCAAGATGTTGAGAGGAGCAACAAAAAAGTAACCTCAGATCTTTACAACTTTACATCACAGAAGGTATTAAACAGATAGATATTTCCCTGTATCAGTGAATCGGCCTCGGCAGGAGACGGTGAAGCGCTCCTCCTCCCACCTGATTACCATGCAGGAGGTGCTCCTGCAGATGGAGGTAGCCTCGCCGTCCTCCGCTGGCCGCCTGCCTCCAGACGTTAATCACCGGCTCAGGCTTTTTAAGTGCGGGCCAACTGTGGTCATCCGCGACAGCAGAGGTGTAACTTTATGAAATAATTACTTCGCAGGCCTTCGGAGTATGCAGAGGGCTGAAAATAAACAGTCCTAGGGTAGAGGTGGTGGAGGGGGAAGGGGAGCGAGGGCAGGATGGAGAGAAGGCCAGCAAATGAAACGCAAACGCTAGCTGCTCTCTCTCTCTCCTGGGACGGAGATTTATGGGAGACGTACATGACATGGCAACGGCTCAGATTAAACCGTCCTCTCTCTATCTTTCTCTTCTTCTTCTTCTCTCTCTCTCTCTCTCTATCTCTCTCACCCCCTCCCTCGATCCCAACGCAGCTGTTCCAGCCCTGGCCCACTTGCTGCACCTGCCCGAAAAGGCCCTCGATCAAGGCTAGCACGAACGAATCTGACAGCTCTTAAAGGGACACGGCGGCGCTCCCGAGGACAAACACTTCAGAGGAACTTCTGCAGAACAAACATGTTGTTTCCCTCGCAGGAGCGTATCGAGCGCTCCAGAAACCCAGACCGCTCTGAACCGGAGCGAGCCTGACGGTCCATAACTCTTCCAGTACATCCATCTCGATCGCTGTTGACTCCCTTCTAACTTCAAGCAAAGTTTGGCCAGCCAAAAGGGAGGCAAGGCTCCACAAATTTACAGTGTCATCCTCTAACCTCGGTCACATGATTCTTCCTTGCCATAACTACTCCTGGCGTTGTCCGGGACAGAGGTTGTCTAGTGCTAGTCGCTGTGTCTGGGCTCCCCGACTTGATTTATACGAGGCTGGTGGAAATCTTCACTGACTCCTCTTCCCAGACAGGAAATAAAAGAGAGAGAGAGAGAGAGAGAGAGACAGCATAATCAGTGGGGCAGCCTGACCTGGACTCTCAGGATCTTCTGGAATATGGCGGACAGCTGCTATCGGCGCGTTGAGATAAAAACGTACAGATGTGAGATAGCTGAACACGTTTGCAGTATGGCGACTTCCAAAGCTGTAGGTGATGACGTCATCGTGCAGGTAACTCATACGGTTCGAGAAAACCCGAAGCCCGTCCAATTTCCTTTTGAATACCGCCAACTAGCTAGCCATTGGTAGCCACGGCGGCCCTCTTGCTAGCCTTGACTTGTTTACTCCAGACTTTCCTCTTCATCGTTTAGTTTCAGCTCACAGGAAGTCTCTCTGTAGAGGGTTGAACTGATTGTCCACAACGGGAGACTTTAATAACTCTATGAAGACAGTAAGGCATGCTGGGAGATGACACCACCGCGTGGCCTTCTCTCCAGCTTCGTCAATGGGTTCATGAGATGGACGAGGTTCTACTGTATGATATGGCAGAACATTCTGTACTGGAGAGTGTGTGTGTGTGTGTGTGTTTCTCTACATGTTTGTGTGTGTGTGTGTGTGCTGATGAAGAACGAGCCTCCAATTCTCGTTAGAGTACTAATGCAGTCCTGAATTGACAGACTGCCTCAGCCGACCGCCGTGTGCATTAAACTGACCGGCGGGAAGATGAACGGAGGACCGGGATTAAAGTGACAAATAGACTCTGCATGCAAAGAGGCAAAGGTAAATCCTGTTGCTGAATGTGAGCCGGGACAGTTTCTGCAACCGCGGTGCGCCGACACGCCGTGATAAACGAGGGCTAAGTGCTGAAGCTCCCAAAGCCAAAGCCACTAAATTTCACACTCCCCTCCGATTGCCGATTTCCCTCCAAAAACAGCAGAGGTGACGCAAGCCGCTGGTTGTAAATCAAATAAATGCACTGATACGCAAAAATGCATCCCGTTTTAAATGAACCCTGAAGGTTTTTTTCCTTCGCTGAGTGAGAACCCATCTGCTGGGGGGGGGGGGGGGGGCTATTTTAGGGTGCACACGGGGAAGGAAGCGAAGGGGACACGAGAGGACGGCAAGGTGGTTCAACTCCTGGTTTGTCTCATTGGACGTTCTGTTTGTGGTGGACCAGCGGGTGAGGAGTAATAGAGTATAAGTAATCAGATTACAATAATCTGAATACAAAAAATAATTTTTAAACAATCGCAGTTGATGACAAAAACAGTAATCAGAGTAAACATGGTGTTGTTTCTGGTTCTAATTGGACATTTCTTAATTGGTTTCCAACGTTCTGAATTCAAGTTGAAGATGTTGTGAAATATGCAGCAGGCTACCACTGGATCCTGGAGGTGAAGGTAACATCCTCAGAAACATTAGTTCCATTATGATGAATGGGAAGTAGTGGGAAGTACTACCAGAGTACCAAGTAACATGTTGGCATCTTCAGCACACTCTCCCAACCTAGGGGTCGCGAGCTCCTGTGGGTCCCCTGATACTAAAACTGGGCCTGTTGAAAAATCCTAATCTGACCAAAATCCTACTAATAATTATATTATCTGACCATTATGTTGAAATGGAAAACAACTGCTGAGAGCTTTTGGACGACACACTAATTTTTTTTTTAAAATGTACCCAATGGGTTTAACCTCAACACTAAGACAACATGAACATTTCAATGCATTAAAAATCCTGATGTCGCCAGAATGTTTTCACCTCGATATGCTGTCATCTGCTAGAATCATCTCAACCCCCTGACTATACTGCAGGACATGAATTTAATGCGTCACTGACATGCATGCATGCAGTGAAATACACCGAGGTCCATACATGTTTCAGCAGCAGTTGTCTTTATAGTCACACCTCAGGGTATGACAGGTATGTTGTAGCCTACATGATACATGCTACAGCAGCCAAGAGCATGCTTCCCTCTCACATGACAGCCGACCGCCGCAAATATAATATATTTAGTTAGAGGAGTGTGGAGGAAACTGAAGTGTTAGTGGTGTTAGTAGTAGTAGAAATAGAAGTAGTAGCAGCTGTAGCAGGAGGGTTGTAATAGTAGGAGCCGGGGACAGAAACTAACGGGGCCCCGGGGCCGAAAACGCCCTTGAACGCTTCCTGTGAAATTAAAAATGAGGGGGGGGGGGGGGGGGGCGATCGGGGGGCAGGGGGGAATGCCCTCGATAATAAGGAGTACTTTTTTGCCTTGTTCACCCTGCTCACACATTTTGTCGAGTTATCAAATATTCATGTGCGAATGCGACTCCTGTCCGCCGCGGGCCACCGTAGCCTCCGACCAGGCGCTTCTGTCCATCGTGTTCTGGGCAAGAACATTTTTTTTTTCTATCAGAAAACCAGCGAGTTCGCAGCCTGAAGCAGCAGGAACTGTTGGCAGCACGGAGACGGCAGGAGAAGAAAACGCCGACCAAACACAAACCAACAAATAAAACAACCAACATCATAAAAAACACAACAACTGAGGAGTGGAAGAAGAAGAGGGAGACCACATCATCATCCTCTGTAAGGCAGCGGGAAGGAAGTGTGGACATGTGGGATATTATTTTAAATAATATTATTTATTATTTATTTATTGGAATATTATTATTATTATTACAAAAATTGAGAGTTGAATTGCTAACAAAAGTGTTATTTAATAATTTAATAAAATCAGCAATGAAAAGGAGCGAAATGCCCCAAAAATCAAATCTAGAGGGCAAAAAATATGTGTGTGTGTGTGTGTGTGTGTGTGCGTGTGTGTGTGTGTGCGTGTGTGGATGTGTGTGTGTGTGTGTGTGTCAGTCAGTTAGACAGGTCGCCGATCGAGGATGAAGGATGATGTAAGAATTGCTGATTCCTCGCTTCATTTACTTGTGTTGAAACTGGCCGTACACGCCGTCCCATAACTCACTTCCTGTGTGTTACAACATCACACTGTGCACTCCTACCGCACCTGTACACACACACACACACACACACACACACACACACACACACACGACAGACATGCCCAAACACTCTTGTTGCAACAAACTCACGCTAAGTTAAGTGCGACTGTGCAGGTTTAGCAGGGGAGAGTACAGCTGGAGGCGCTGTGCTGATGAGTTGTCAGGCTGCGTACGTTGAGGAATGTAAAGACGTGAACTGGACCTGCGCCTCATCTGATACGGGAGGTGAACGCCGGGAATTCATACCGGGAGTTGAATCAGGTGTCAAGGTGTGGATGTTACCTCCGTTGAGTGAAACGGTCGCTGGCTAGCTGACATTTTTGATTCAGATTTTCTTTTTTTTTTCTTTTTTTGACTCGGTCCGACGCAGGACGCCTTCTGGATCAACACAAAGAATTCTGGGATGCATTGCAGCTGCTCCCGGGGGCTATCTCTGGCCTGGCTGTGAGTGTGTGTGCTCAGAAGGAAGGGCCGTGCCAGGACCAGGACCGGGACCGGGACCGGGACCGGGACCGGGACTGGGACCAGGACCGGGTTTGGCCGGGGCAGCGTAGTAGGTGGAGGGGCATCTTGATGGAGAGGCAGATGATGGTGAGGATTAGAGAGGGTTTGTGTGACCGCTGGAATCCTGCGCTGACAGAATGGGCTTATGAATGGGTGCGTACACACACACACACACACACACACACACACACACACACACACACACACACCAGAAGGCCAGGCATTGGAATGACAATAGCGTGGGCAGTGTGGTCGAGTGCAGCAGGACAGAGGAGATGTAGGTTTCTTATTCCTGGAAAAAACAAAACAAAAAGCGTTGAGTGAACATGAAGCCAGGCGGTGTTGAGGAAGGAACGTTCCGGCTCAGCGAAACCTTCCCTCGACAAATAAACAGAGAGGAAACAGAGGAAACATTTCAGGAGTTGAGAAAGAGCAAAGGACTTTTCCTGTTGACACCTTGTAACAATTATTTGCTCGTTTGTTTCAGTGGTTTTATGAGTTATCATGTGATAGTTTCTACTCACGTCTGATATCAGTTGTGCACATTCCCGCGACCCAAAAGGCAGCGAGAGGACTTCAAAACATAAAAAGGTGAAAGAGACGAGAGAGGAGAAGATCTGACGTTGGTGAGTCCAGCCTCGCTGCAGGTCAGGACGCAGTTTGGATGTGTCACTTCCTGTGGGCGGAGACTGTGTTCATACCAAACAGGGTGAATCTACCGGGTCTGAATAAAGGACACGAGACACTTTGCTGTATTTTAACATAACTATAGATACAACATGTATTTCCTGACACGTCGATGTGAGTGGACTATTTCCTTTGTTCTAATAAAGACACACGGCCGCTCGCGCCCAGGAACCGTCGTCAGCTTCCCCTCGGGGTGTGAGGTGTCGTGATGTTATTCCTGCCTGGGAACGCACCGACCCCAGACCAGTAAACACTCATTTAGGTTTTACCCCGTCTTAAATTAGAGATGAGCTCTGATGACACGAGCCACGCCTTGTCCATTTCCTCCTGGTCACTGTGTGTGTGTGTGTGTGTGTGTGTGTGTGTGTGTGTGTGTGTGTGTGTGTGTGTTGATCAGTCTATATGAATGTGTGTGTTTGCTCGTGTCTGTGCACGTCCTTCTGTGTTTGTGTTGGAGGACGTTGAGTGTTTCTCTGCTCTGCCACCGACGGCCTCGGGGGTGAAACACGAACCAGTTGAACCCAGTTCACCAAATCACAGTAGTCGTCGTGGTAACGTCCTCCGACCCCATCAGTCCTCCTAAACAAAAACACATGATTTAAATCCTGATTTGGGATTTATAAAACTACATTTTTAATTTTCCTTTTGGACATTTAGTCGACAATCCAGAGTGACTCTTATTCTGACGTCCACCGATGTTTTATAGTTTACGTAAAGCTGCACTTTGGCGGCCCCAAGTGGCAGAAGGAGGTAACTGTTCGAATTTTTGAGAGGAAGTTTGAAGGACTTCATTACCCTGAAATCATGAAACGTGATGTCAGTAGGTTCTCCTCTCCTCAGATATAAGTTTCTTCTTCTTAGTGGTCGGGGGGTGGGGGGGGGGCTTCAGCTATCGAGTCCGAGAAACTTTCTATTTCTATTAAAACAAACTAACTTCTATTTGTTACTTCCTGTGCCAAGAAGATTTCCCGCCAGTTGACTATTCTCAACACCAAAATTTAATTTGGCTTTTCTCTGCTGCAGAGATTTAGACTGATAAGACGAGTCTATTTTTGTGTGTAATCTTACCTTGAGCAGCTTAAACTTCCCATACTATCTACCACAATATATATATAATATTATTCTACCATAGATTTAAATCATGAAAATAAATATCAGCTTAAAACAAAAAGGCGGGTAAACACACAGACAGAACTGGATAAACTAAGTGTAGGTTTGTCCTCGACTGCATCCTCTGTCCTGAATGACTTGATCTACTGGCTGAGTGATCATAACTCCTTCCTTTGTAAGAGCTATAAACATAGAAACACATGAACATATGCTTTTAGGTCTTTAAACTGTGATTGAAGGGAGTGAAATTCTACCACTGACAGAGGAATCCAGAGTCTTGGACCTTGGGATGTTATATTTTGTGTCAATTCAAAGTGCAAAAGCTACCAAAACAACCATCCCTCCAGCTGCTGCTGATTTGATCTTTTTCAGGAGATTTACAACACAAACTAATGGAAAATTTGAGGTAGGGAGAAAAGATTTCCCTCTATCACAAAAAGGGAGGGGATTTAATCTCCGTTATTTTTCAGAGAAATTGTGTCTGTTTTTTTCCTCGTTTTTGTTCAGGCAAAGAGGAGGATGACATAAATCAAAGGAAGGGCCCCCATCCTCAGGGCCCGGAGAGCTGAAACCCAAACCCAGTCGAGGTTAATGGAAGTTCAGCTCAAGATTTATTTTAATTGTTCCATTGTAATGTCTTGAACCCAAACAAAATGTCTCCTTTGTTGAAGCCAGCCACTAAATTATATCACATCTGTACTGGAAACTGTAAAGTGTCACAAAACTTTTTCCCCTCTCTGGTGAATTAACAGTGTGATGCAGCCGGTGATTAAAAGCCCGTTCAGACGGCGGAGAGGGAATATCTCAACTCTCTAAAGGAAACGAGGAACGAAAGGAAGGACGTTTTATTTTTAGACTTATTAATGTAAGGAGAGAACCAATCTGAGGAAGTATGCAATCAATATTTATTTTGTATTTATTTTTTATTTGTTCATTTATTTATTTTTTATTTATTCATTTATTTATTTTTTTTACTTTTTAAATGTTTAAATTTATTCTCCAAACAATAAAAAGTCACGGTTATTTAAGGCTCACATTTTAGGCTTATAACTGTAGACAAGGTTCATACGTTTACAACAGGTCTTTAGCTGGAATTGAAGGGCTTCATTAAAAAATGCTAGAAAATACTTATAACCTTCTTTCCTACTTTTTTAAAAAAGAAGCATTTTTAAATTCACATGTCAAAATTCATCTAGAGTCAAACATCTCGATGATTCCCTACTCAACCAACTCTCCCTCTCTGTCCCTCATACAGGGTCGGGCTAGACCGTCGCTGGTGAAATCCTTGAGACCTTAATGAATGAAGCAAGAAATAATACTGACTCACTCGTCACAGTAAGAGTCTCTAGTCAATCTGCAGCGAGCACTGCCTCCCAGTGGGACGCTCCCATAAGGCCTCACATCTTTCATTAGACGACAAGCAAATGAATTACTCGACAAATGCTGCTCTGGTCTTTCAGTGACTTTTAACAATAGCATGTCTACATCAAAGGGCTATACATAACCATTAGACAGGTGCAACATTGTCAAGCAGACATTGTGGACCGACTCCTGCCCTTGATCGGCGGGCCAACCTCTGTCCTTGATCGCCGCCCAGGAACTTGAAGCGGTTCTGCACGAGTCAGTCCGGGGGAAGACGCCACATGATGCATGGCAACCGCACCGACCGGCCTCGGTATGAGCGTTTGCAAACGGGTACTAGCCGGCGGGCGGCCTCTCCCTCCCTTCCTGCAGCCCCAACTGTGCAGGGGCCTATTTTAGACCTCCAGATTGCATGCTGGGAAACGTTGACACCCCATGAGCAGCGATCAGCATGTGTTATTTTGCCATGCGGTGTGTGTGTGTGTGTGTGTGTGTGAGGGGGGGCAGGGGTTGCAGCTGATGATATTATTACTGATTATTGAAATAACCCCCGCCACCTGTCTTGCGGTTCCTCCTGCCAAAGTATATAGCAATAAAAGCGTCCTGCTCTCTGGCCGTCAGGACAGGCTGGCTGTCGGAGCGGCTTCAGCATGCTGACAGCTGATGCAGCACACTACACCTCTTCTAATGATAGAGAGATAGAGACTTTATTGATCCCCGGGGGGAAATGCTTATAATATTTACAGTAATAATCATTTCCTTGTAAATAAATGTCCATTTGGCTCTCTGTCATCCACTGATGTGACACAACAGTGATCCGACCTCTACCAGGTCATGAAAGCTTTTACATCTGCTGTTCGTCCTCTGCTGCACAGGAAGTGAGTTTTTTTTAATAAAGAGAAGAAGAACTGGGTAGTTAGCATGAGCAGCGATAGCCACCGTGGCTGAACAGACAAAGAAAAGAGCGCCACCTACAGGAACTCAAACAGTACTGGACACACTGTTTGATTGACAGGTGGTCTCTGGGAAGAGCAGTGAGGAACACCACAGTGAGGAACACCACAGTGAGGCTGAGAGACGAAGATGGAGTCTGAAAGAAAAAGAAAATGACCACTATAGTATAAATAAAGTAGAATTAAAGATTTTTGTATCCAACTAAAACAAAATCTCCTCTGACATGAACACAAACTGGATTGTCATTGAAAATCTCACTCAGAAATTCTGCCAATAATAATTTGTATTATTTATCTAAAATACTGCAGAGTAGTATTATACCATGAAGAGTACACAACAGATCTGTTCTCTATCTTGGGCAGGAGAAGATCCAGCTCTCAGTCTTAAACCATTACCTGTTACTGGAGGAAGATTCAGTTTAGTTTATTTAGACAGGATTAAAACAACACTCAGATAGAAGCAGTGTGATAGAAACACAGAGGAAACATACAATAGAAACGTATGAAAACATCTCACCTCAAAATCGAGATGGCAAGCAGAGACAGGAGAGTTTATTTTGGATTTGATCTGTGCGTTAGGTTTGTTTGATTTGTTTCCTCAGACAGGTCCTGGATCTGTGTTTGAAGTTAGTGAGCGATGAAGATGCATCAGCAGTAAGGATGAAACCTCCACCAACCAAGACCAGACATGATGGAGGACGGTGCAGGTTGAGTGCTTGGTGATTCAATTGGAAGTAAACTTTGGAGTTCAAGGGAAGAGATTTTAACTGATTTATTTAAAAATGAAAATCCAGAAGTGATATATTGTGAAAACACGTTGAAGACAAATACAGTATTGAGTTTAGAACGGTGCTGAACTTTCCTTCCAGTAACGAATCCGCTCTGTAATCGTGGAGATTTCCTCTTCCTGGGTTCCTTCTTGAATTTATTTTGCACCTGAAGGATGCGCAGGAACTATTTTCTATGTCGCAAATCCATCTTGAGTCATCACCCTTGCCCTGGATCACTCTGCTCCTACTTACTTCCAAATCCCCCGCCGCACTAAGTACCAGAGCTCATGTAACTCACGCCGGCGTGGCTCTGCCTCGCCTCTTTAACACCTCCTCTGTCTGCGTCCACTCGGAGTGCTGACCCAGCGAGGCTGAACTCCAAGGCCTCCGCCGCCCCCCGGGGGGAACGCACGCCGGACTGAACCGGGATTTAATACGGGAGCGTTTTAATCTGTCTGAATGTGTGGGTAGGGTGGTGGATCATGATTCCCTACTTCAGAGGAACTCCTAAAAAAAGAGGCAGAATGAGTCGTGCAAAAATGGAGCAGTAAGAAGCAGGTTTCCCCGACGTCGGCCCGTCGGTCTGTGAAACCACAATGTTGTTTTTTTTCATTGCACATTTTATTTATTCATTTAATTGTTCAATAAAGTATTTTATAATGTATTAAAAATTTATAAAAAAAATAAAATAAAAAATAAATAAATAAAATACATAAAAATTTATTTTTATGTATTTTATGAATTCTTCATTTAAAGGCTGATTGTATCCCAGAGTTTCCCCCTGCACACAAGGTCACCCTGCTAGGAACTGAATACCTCAAAGAAATTCGTTAGTATTCAGTGGAGAGTTTTTACAACCACTTGTTTTGATATTTGATAAAATATTGTTCTTACACGATCGACCTCCAGGAAAAATACTGAAACCAATATTCAACATTCAGATACTGAAACTGAGTTGTTCCTGTTCCATTAATCACAAACATTTTCATCAGTGTGCTTTTACTTTTCTGATTCACAAGTTATTGAAGGTGGAGAAATGTATAACCACTGAAAACACAATATCAAGCTAACGTTACTCTGGTTATTACATGTAGGTGGAGGGAGCATTAGCGGTAGCAGTAGCATTAGCGGTAGCACTAGTGGTAGCGCTAGCTGTCGTTGCCAGTCAAGAAAAAGTGAAAGTCCCGTCCCTTATACAAAACACAACATGTCTTGTGGCTGCATTGCATTCTGGTCTATCTTGGCTACTGTTGGTGAGCTGCTCTTTGATTCTGATGGTTTCCAGCCCGTCCCTCTGGGCCGGCCACCTCAGGTCCACCTCAGGTCCACCTCAGGTCCACCTCAGGTCCACCTCAGGTCCACCTCAGGTCCACCTCAGGTCCGTCTGTCCCACCAGGTCAGCCGCTGAGCACCAAAGCCGCCACGTCTCAGGACGTTTCCAGCTCCAGACCTTTTTAATATTGTCTTAATAGTTTCTCTTAACGGTGTCTGCAGTTCCAGTTTGCACCAAGTGGGTTTCAGTTGTTATTGATGTGCATCGGATGTTTTTCTTGTGACTTGTGAAGGCCAGTTAAGTGCATTGAAGACTTGGTGGTGGTACTAGTCACTAGTCAACTTAAATTTGATTCTAGGATGGGTTGTTTGCACCTCGTTCTAGCGAGGTTGATATTAAGGCATTATTTGGAGCTAGACCTCCACTGTGGCACCAGACGTTGCTCTGACATCCGTGATGCACTTAGTAGTAGGAGTGCTACATAAATAAAGTTTATTATTCTTATTATTCCCCTCCTACTATCAGTTCCTCTTTCCATCCATCTGTCCCAACGCTGACAGACAGACAGGAAGACAGTCCTTGCTGTGTCTGTCTGTGTATTGGAAGATAAATGGGTATTAGTTTACCCGCTACACTCCTTGGCATGGCGGGACTCGCTGCCAGGCATACCTGCCTAGGCCACAACTAGGCCGCCTCCCACTGAAGTACAAGATGGTGGTGTTTAAAAGCGCTGCTCTCCGTGAGCCGAGGCTGGCACGCCGATATTTCACACGGTCTTGATTTCCTCCCGGGCGATGTCGGGGTCTGGCGGCCATCTTGGAGCTGTAACTGCAGAGGGAGATAAGTGTCGTGGTTCCTGGGTTTCATTGCCCCCCGCACAGTTTAGCGCCGGATAGCATTAGCTGTTAATGGCCCTTCCAACTTAAAGGGGTGATTCAGACGGACAGCATTCAGCCCATGAAGCCCCCGTGGAAAGCATCTCGCTAAATAAGGACACACTCTTAAAACGCCAGGTGTCGTTTTCAACACATATCCGCGTGTCTACTTTGGGATAGCACGCATTTGTGTCGCTTTGCAGCACTATATGTGTTTAATAGCGACACAATATACAGTATGTTGTTATTAATGTTGTGTTGAGAATACGTTCAGTTCCAAATTAGACACGTGAATGTGCTGAAAACAACATGTCCCTTTTGAGTCCCGTCATTGATGGAGGTCAAAGCTGATTCCTGCTTCATCAGAAAGATACTTCAAGTTAAAGTTCATGTTGTTTCCATTACTTACTACCAGGCTACGAACAGGCCTGACTGTTTCTAAAGGCCTGATGCTCAAATGCTTGATATTAGTTTCTAAGACAAATATAAATAATGAAGTTGATCCGAACTTCTTTTCAAAACTGAAATTTGAATTATAAAAAATTGGTTTTTTTAAGTATGAAATCTAGAGGTGGAACATGTTGAACCATAATGATTAAATCATCATTTTAAAGGCACATAGTGATCGTTGCCTTTAAAAGTTGATTTGTGGGATTTCTTTGCTGGTTAAACTGAAGGGAAGCGACTTTGAAGAATTAAAATATGAGATAGTTTTGATTTGTTTAACATTTTTTGGTCACTGCTTATTTTTTTTGTGATGACTTTACTATTATTCAAAAATGTGGAAAATACTAAGAATAAAGAAAAACCGTTCTATGTGTAAGTACACATGTACACATCAGATATCTAACCTTGGACAAGCCTAGGTGAAAGTGGAGGGGTCAAAGTTCAACATCCTCCCTCTGGTTTATTTTGTCTGCTTGTGAGCAAAAGTGTCAAATGGTGACTCATCAGACCGACAACTGGTTATCAGATCTAACCTGTCTTTCTCCCTGTCTGTCTGCCTACCTGTCTGTCTGTCGGCCTGCCTGTCTGTCTGCCTGTCTGTCTGTCTGCTCGTCTGTCTGCTCCCGGCCAAATGAAGCCATCAACACGACTAAACTAATATTAGCTTTTATAGTTGTCTTGCTGGTCACAGGATGAAAGTCGTACCTCAGCTCATCTACAAGTATGTAACAAGGTTAGTGAGATTTGATTACGCCGGATCCAAATTTAGCTCGGCGACTTATCAGATCAAACCAAGACGCACAATCAGAGTCAGGGGCCGCGAAGAAACCTGCTGCTGCGCACCTCAAATTAGATCGCTCTTATTTGCTTTTTATTCATTTGCCTAACGCGCGCACGTGTGTGTGTGTGTGTGTGTGAATAAGGATATGACATAATTTCATTGTTCTGGTTGACTCTGCTCAATTTGTCTCTGTAAGATGAAGCGGAGATTGTGTGTGTGTGTGTGTGTGTGTGTGTGTGTGTGACTATAATAGATTCTCAGCAGGGATTTTGTCCAATTCCACAGTGCTAATTCACCCGTTCCCATTCATTTTAACATCCAGTGTGTCAGTGTGAGAGAGAGAGAGAGAAAGAGAGAGAGAGAGAGAGAAAGAGAGAGAGAGAGAGAGAGAGAGAGAGAGAAGCCAGTTGGCCTCGTTTTGCCAGTATGTTATTGCTGTATTGTTAGTTGTATTGAAACTCTACCAACACTAATGCCAAATACAAGCTGATTACTTTTATGATTATGATTGAACTATTATTGTTATTGTTGTTTATATGAATGTCTTTGGCCACTCGTGTCAAATGCCACGCCAATAAAGTCCTCTGGATTTAATTCTGTTTAATTGCGCAATAAGAGACGAGGCCACGGGCGCCGTCGCCTGACGCCGGTACACTTTGAGGTCTCGCGGCGCGAGGTTGTCTCCTTGACACGGTTCGCGGTGCGCCTCTTTATTTCGGGCTCCGTTAACAGCCCTGAGTCTTAAAGTGAGACGTTTAACAAGGCCTCCTGTGATTGGCCCCCTGACAGGGCATACGTTTATTATACGCCGACGTGACGGGCTACTGTACGCGGCCTGCTCACGGTCGGCGCGGCGAGGTTTTCCATGTTGTAAACTTGGGCATAGAAGGTCAAGGGCCACTTGGGCATGACGAGGGGATTTGGCAGCACACAGCAGGAATCTCTGATAGGCAATAAAAACACACAAATTAAAAGCCATGCTCCCAAACCTGGTGACATTTACGCACCGATCACCCGGTTTATGACGGCGGGGTTGGCCAGCGTGTGTCATTGACCTAATTCCCTCCCAAATATAGTCAGTTATGTGGGTTTTGTTGCAACCGGATACAGGATACATCCAATGTATACTTGGAGGCATCTCTGTGGATGAGTGCTGCGAGGCGACGGAGAGCCTTTTTAATTGCACTCATACAGTATCCTGCCAATCGGTTTATGGCGCTCCGTCTGTGAGTTTATATGTGCAATCAGAAATGTCACTTTATTGACCATGAAAGGTAATCAAACAGATGTTACACACGCTCAAAATATAATTTCTTAAAAATTCAAAATGATAGCTGTCCAGTGGCACTGTGAGCTTCTAACAGCCCATTCTCCATTAAAACCAGCATATGGTGTTGTGCTATCGGCCTCATGTCCCCCTATAACACGTGTGTCTGACAGAAGGCTAGCGACAAGGCCTCTTTGATACAGTGATTTATGCCTCACATACTGTATAGGAACATAATGTAAAAACACATTATAGTGTCGGCAGGGGATGCAGACTGTTTCGCGGGTCCACGACGCTCCGCGGCTCGATCATTCCTGGACTAATCCTGCTTGTTCGACCCTGGACTCTCACAAACAGCAGAGTCGGGTTTCCAAGCCTCCTCGCTCCGCCGGGGCGGCGATGACAGCCGGCTATCCCGTAACGTGTTCGGCTCTTATTATCAACATACTGTAAAACCGTATCAAGGTGATTTTCATGGACTAGCAGGGGACCCCGGCCTGGTGATCACATCTGCTGTACGGACTGATGCATGCTTAGTCATCTATTGTTCGTACCCTGTCATTGTGATGTCATGCTCTGTGATGTCATGTGTGTTTCAGTACAAATAAAATGTATTGTTATTATCTGTCATTATTCATTTATTTTGATAGGAAACATGGACCATGATGCACTGCGGTTTGTTTCTGTCGGCTCTCTGGTACGAGTTGTGATTGAGTTTCATTTATTTATTTTTTATCTTTAAATTATTTTAGCTGGTGGGTCCCACATGGTCTCTTGCTGCCCTCTAGAGTACTATCACACCTCCTTTTTACTTTCTACACACACACACACACACATGCATGCACGCACACACACACACACACACACACACAGGTTGCTGTCACATACGACACACTGACATCTCAACAGTGATTCACCACAAAACTGACATTAATTAATACCAAATAAAAGTGGTTATCCCCTAATATGCTGTAGTAATAATAGTAGTAGTAGGACCAGTAGTAGAAGTAGTAATAGTAGTAGTAGTAGCAGTAATAGTAGTAGTAGTACTAGTAGTAGTTGTAGTAGTAATAGTAGTATTAGCAGCAGTAGTAGTAATAGTAGCAGTAGTAGTAGTAATAGTATTAGCAGCAGTAGTAGTAATAATAGTACTAGTAGTAGTTGTAGTAGTAATAGTAGTATTAGCAGCAGTAGTAGTAATAGTAGTAGTAATAGTAGCAGCAGTAGCAGTAGTAATAGTAGTAGTAGTAGTAATAGTAGCAGCAGCAGTAGTAGTAATAATAGTACTAGTAGTAGTAGTAGTAGTAGTATTAACTTTACCACTGAAACACCAGAAGAAAACATCAGTACCATAGAGACACAGACAGTAAGTAACTGTGTTTCTGTCCTGATGGGGTTTATAAATGTTTGTATTGGCTCTACGCTTTATATGTTTTCATAAGTGCAGCTACATAAACTCAAAGCGCTCTTCACCGGTGTGTCACATACAGACACCCTCCATTATAACAGTTAAGAGTGAACTACCTCAACACCTCTGAAGTTCACCATTACATTTGTTAAAACAACCCTTAAAGACATGACGGTGCTTGCGGTCTGGGGCTCCATCTTTCCCCTCACATAGCGATGTGGTGATGTCTTCATCGGCGAGGCGTGTAGCGAGCTGCTTCCGCGACCCGCTCAGTGTCAGCAGAGGTCCTGCCCGTCCCCTCAGGTAAGCCTGTCAGACTCCAGACTGATAAAGCAAGGAGAAGAATAACAAAGCGGGAGGACGGGACGTATCCCAGAGTTCCTCCTCGAGGCAAACAGGCAGTTGTTTTTCCCCCACAAGACTTGTCAGATTCTGTAGTGGGGCTCCAAGACAGGAAATACCCCCGAGAGGACGGCGGAGGACACGAAGCAGACGGAAATATGTATCATGTGTTCTGACCCTACCTACCTACCTACCTACGTACCTACCGACCTACTAACCTACCTACCAACCTATCTACCGACCTACCTACCTACCAACCTACCTAGTTAGCTACCAACCTACCTACCTACCTACCTAGTTAGCTACCTATCTACCAACCTACCTACCTAGTTAGCTACCTACCTACCTACCTACCAACCTACCTACGTACCTACCGACCTACCAACCTACCTACCGACCTACCTACTTATCTACCTACCCAACCTACCAACCTAGTTAGCTACCAACCTACCAACCTACCTACCTAGTTAGCTACCTACCTACCTACCTACCTAGTTAGCTACCTACCTACCGACCTACCTACCAACCAACCTACCTACTTCCCTCCCTACCTACTGACCTACCTACCTAGTTAGCTACCTCCCTCCCTCCCTACCTACCTAGTTAGCTACCTACCTACCTAGTTAGCTACCTACCTACCTACCGACCTACATACAACCAACCTACCTACTTCCCTCCCTACCTACCTACCGACCTACATACCAACCAACCTACCTACCTACTTCCCTCCCTACCTACTGACCTACCTACCTAGTTAGCTACCTCCCTCCCTCCCTACCTAGTTAGCTACCTACCTACCTAGTTAGCTACCTACCAACCAACCTACCTACCTAGTTAGCTACCTACCGACCGACCTACCTACCTACTTGGATGTATCTATCTATCTATCTATCTATCTATCTATCTATCTATCTATCTATCTATCTATCTATCTATCTATCTATCTATCTATCTATCTATCTATCTATCTATCTATCTATCTATCTATCTATCCATCCATCCATCCATCCATTATCTATCTATCTATCTATCTATCTATCTATCTATCTATCTATCTATCTATCTATCTATCTATCTACCTTTACTTGACTGGAACTTTTGGCATGATAATGACCTTGTTCCAAGTGGGACAGTGTTGACAGGGACACCGCGGACTGACCTATTTTTCCTTTTTTCCCCGTTTTGACCGACTGCTGAGTGGCCATCGAGGGCGGGCAAGGTGTCGGACGGCCTCTGGGGTCCTCAGGCCATCTGTTGGAGCTCCTGTTGTAGCGGGGAGATGTGTGGCTGTTTTCTGCTTAATTAGGTCCAGTAAACAGGCACTCATCAAAAAGCAGCTGCTAACGTCCCCATTAAGGTACAATCACACACACACACACACACACAGATACACCCCAACACACAGGCACAAACACAGAGGTGCCATTCGGATACAATCACACACACACACACACACACACACACACACACACACCATCAGTAATGGCTCTGAGGATGGTTAAGGTCAGTGGGAGTGAACTCTCTGTCACCTTGACCACTTCACCCAAACACTCTGTTGTTAAAAAGGAGGGACACAATAAACGGTTGGACTTGATGTGTGTGTGTGTGTGTGTGTGTTCACATGTTTGTGTATAAAGTGGGTGCGGTTGCCACATTATCACCTCAGAAGAATCACAGGGATCATGAGAGTGCGAGCGATTAAACGCCTAATAGCGCCGTTATTGGGCTGCACGGGTCGCCGCCACACTAAAACACAACAAGCTGACGGGAGGAGCGGCGTTTCCACATCTCACACCCAAAGCTCCTTGTTTGTGATTTCACACAACAAAGTTGTAAACTGGAGGGAAATATACTTAACCACACTGGACGCTTGCCAAATTTCCATAGGGCATTAGCAACCAACTGGTGCAGGCTCATTAAAGAGCAGAGAAACCTATAACCATTAAAAGGCCATTAGGCAGCATGTAATTTTGTGGAACTAAATGGCGGAGAGTAATCAAAAGCACATGAAGCCCAGCTGGGCGACTGGGCAAACTGTTTCGATTAGGGAGGAATCCATCATCGACAATGGCAGCTTTTTGGGGGGTCAATTTTCCTGTGCACTTGATTCTTTCCCTCTGTCACTTTCACTCTCTCTGTTTCTCCGTCGGCAGCGTTCCCTTTCTTTGTCATCAGCGTCGATATAATTACACCCAGAGCTGCACGAGGCGAGGTTTCTATGTGAAAACACACCTGTCCTGTCAGCCTGAACCAGAGAAGAACATCTCTTACTGTCTGATTGAGACCCAAATAAAATTCTGGTGTCGGGTATGATCACTTCTGTGCCCACAGGAAGTGATGGAGCAAATCTCTCTTTGGTTTCTTTTGGTATGAAGCATCACAGACGGGTTGGTAAACATGAGCGTGCTGTGTGCAGTTCACTGACGTCATGTTACAGCATTTCTGGATATTGAAGTTCAACTTTTTCAATGTGCAAAGGACCGCTTTAATTGATTGATTGATTCAGTGTGTGAGAGGTACATTTGTGTAATATGATAAGACAGCTCAGTGTTTTATTCACAATATCAATATACCATACATATATAGTATAACGCTCTGATATTTACTGTACAGCTTTGTCAGCCTTTGCAATGGTGCAGTGTAAAAGCCAGCTAAAGCTCATACCATTCAAAGTCAAAATACCTGCAGCGCTTTCACAGGAACCAAAGTCGACCGCGATACGTCAAATGCCATACCGTATCAATACGCCGGAGCTCCACCAGCAACTCCACCAAATCGGGCGTGTCTGCCGCATTGCGCCAAGTCTCAATCAGCCGGTTTCGCTGTTATTTTCAATCAGCTCAGCCAGCGGTGGTTTACGAAAGGCAGCTACCCCGGGCCTTGTAAAAGACGTGTCAAATTCTCAAGCCGGCTCCCTGCAGTGGTAAACGGTGTCCGAGAGGGTTTATTACGTGTAAAATGTCATTAGGCCGGTCAAGCCACATATTTCTGTGGCTGCTCTGGCTCTGCAGGCCTTTGTGACAAGCCAGACCCTGATTAGTCCAATTAGGGGTGCATTTGGACCAACACGCCTTCAAGGGGGTTAAATCGAGGCCACGCCACCTTGTTTCAATCAAACAGTATTTATACTCACATGAGAACATTGGACACATTCATCCTCTCTATCTTGAAACCTGAAGGTCTTAAGTACGCTTTTGGCCCGTGGTGTCCTCGCAGCGCTCCACCTCCCATCCGTTATGAGAACATGGACGGGTGAGGAGAAAGGGGAGGGTTTTAAACCACGTCCAACATTCTTCACAGGAGTCAGACAAAAGCAAAAGTCAACACAAAAAAGGAAGAAATGCTCACTGAGTGTCACAGCAGCCAGAAACTACAGCCGGTCAAAGCTTCCCAGTTTAACAGTCCACAGCTGTTATTTTAAAGACTACAGGAATAAATACCTGAAAAAAAGGTGCTTGGAGAACGGTTGCATCCATTGTCTTGGTCGATGGTCAATTAATACTATCAAAATGTATAAATACATAGCTTATTTTTCTTGGTCAAAACTTTGTAGTTGTACGAGACGACATGGAGGCCATCTTGCACCGCCCACAATCAGTGGGAATGGAGCGACCCGTCAGCCAAATGGCTTGTAGTGTGTACAAGCACTAAGAGCAAGAGAGAAAAGTTATCAAAGCCTGACAGCAGCATGATGGAGTGCAAATAGGGGAAGAAGACAGGAAAAGAGCATCTGATATGTAGGGGAGAGGGGCGTGACGGGTTTCTTCTTTCAACACCTCATTTACTGGAGCTCGGCGTGCCTCTTTAACCACTTACTGCACATAGGAAACATCAGGGCTGCCCAGTCCTCCTAATAACATGTAGGCCATGGGGGTCTTAGGGGATTCCCAGACTTGAAGGACTTTGAACAATGGAGTCCTGGATGTGTTTACTCAGTTGATGCACAGTTTCTTCTTGTTTCTTGGCAAAAACAAAAATGATGTTTTTGAGGAAGAGGGGAATGCTTATTTGCAGTTAAACAATCAGGTACTAACATGTTTCAAGTGCGGATGGGTGATGAAAATCAATCAACACATAAACGACAATGTAAACTTTCAAACAAAAGTGCAGTTATGCGTTTTGTACTGCAGTGAGGCCTTCATACCGCTCCCCTCCCTGCTACTGCACATGAGTAAACATGAATGACTGTGAACTATTTCCACTCTTCTCAATAGCATGCAGGTAATGGGGGTATGAGGGGAATCCCAGAGCTGCCCGACTTTTCCCATTGGAGTCCTGGATTTGTTTATGTGTTGGTCAGTTGATGCTGTTGTTGGACAAAAACCAAGAATGTGTAAAACGTAAGGCTTTCAGGACCGAAGAGAAGATGGCTTATTTTCTCACTGAGAAAATTGTATTTTGATTATCCCAAACCTGCACAACCTTTTAAGTACGGTTGAAAACACTTGTCATTTCAATTTAAAATGTCCTTTTCACATCAACTGGCTGTCATTTTTTTTTTTTTATTCTATGTCAGTATTACATTTTTTCTTCCTTTTCATCTCTGTCTACGTTGCCCATATACAAACTGTGGCTGGACTGTTTCCAGACTGCAGAAATCGGATTACAACTAGAGTCTGACCACACTGGGATGTAGTCTGGTTTTACTGGATTACAAGAACATTTTAGTTGGGGAGCATCCAGACCTGCCAATAAATCTATCAAGTAGTGACCACACTGGGATGTAGTCTGGTTTTACTGGATTACAAGAACATTTTAGTTGGGGAGCATCCAGACCTGCCAATAAATCTATCAAGTAGAAAGTTAGCTTGGACGTCAGAGTTAGAGGACATGTTAGCTTGGATGTTAGAGGACATGTTAGCTTGGATGTTAAAGGACATACTAACTTGGATGTTAAATGACATGTTAGCTTGGACATTAAAGGACATGCTAGCTTGGATGTTAGGACATGTTAGCTTGGATGTTAGAGGACATGTTAGCTTGGATGTCAGAGGATGTTAGCTTGGATGTCAGAGGATGTTAGCTTGGATGTTAGAGGACAGACATTTAGCTTGGATGTTAGAGGACAGACATTTAGCTTGGATGTTAGAGGACATGTTAGCTTGGATGTCAGAGGATGTTATCTTGGATGATAGAGGATTTTAGCTTGGATGTTAGAGGACATGTTTGCTTGGATGTTAGAAGAAGGAATTTTAGCTTAGATGTTAGTGGACAAAATGCATGTTTGGGTGTTAGAGGACAAAATGTCATCCCTGCCTTCAGGACAGAGGGATGGGTGAGGGTGTCACTGGGGGTTTCAAGTGGGCACCACTACAGAGTTTCGTTGAATTAAGTGTAATTGTACCTTTACTCAGCTGCATTTTTTTGTTGCCTGAGCTTCAGCCAAAAGTCGAAAATGTAATGGTACTTTTGTTCTTGTGCTTTCAGTGCATTTGTAAGTTACTGACTTTTAATCTCAAAGAGTGCATAGACCAATTTGAAGATATGCAAATTTGGTCCTGCAGTTTTTATTTGTTCTTTTTGTAGGGGACAGACTTTGAAAATCCAACTCAATTTAGTTAATTTCATTTATTTTACTGTGTCGTTGGTATCAAGCCAAGACTTTTATGTGCAAGCCATTTAATCTAAGGGAATGAAGGTGTGTGTGAAAGTGAGTGTTTGCCTCGTAAAGGTGTGGCAAGCCTTTGCAGAAGAAAGTAAAGTTGGAAACCTCCATTCATCACCATCTGCTCACACCAAAGGTTGAGGAAAGGTTCTCTCTCCTCTGAACAGAAAGCACAAAATACCAAAGGTAAAATATAATGTTTAAACAAAATAATTTAACTGTTTTATATAAGAAAAAAATACTTTAATTATCATGTTCATACAAAATCTGAATAGAAAAAGATTATAGCTCCCTTGATGTATTGTGGCACGTTGTTATTAATTGATGGCATTAGTTACATCTTTCATTAATTGTTGAATGGATTAAATGTAACAAGATTACAGTAATTTGATTTAAAAAATAATAACCCAGTTCAGCAGGTAATCAGTATTCTATAATAATTTATATTTTAAAAGCAACATGAAACCCTACAAATAATTTATAAACATCAAGCACATCTCCTTAATAGAGTATTACAGTTTTTATCATGTATCTGCAATAACAAGTATTCCTCTCATACAGTTTGTGCATCACTAGTAATGACAGCAGGAGTGTTGCAGCATTTACAGTAATTTAGCCTCGCCAATTAAATCCTCTCAGTAAAGTATTTTTCTATCATACCAGTAATAATTTATGTGCAGTAACAGCCTCTCATGCAGCACGTACCTCTTCAGGCTGTACCATCTTAAAAGAGCGGTGGGGGTTTACCTTGGCCGCGGGGCATAATCAGGTGATGCAACTCCACATACCTCCCTGATAAAAAGACTGCCCCCCCTCCCACACACACACACACACACACACACACACACACACACACACACACACACTGCGATAGTCAACTAATTACCTCACATGTTCCACAGGTAATAAATTGCGGGGAGCCGGGTGAAAACGGCAACTCTGAGCTCATTAGGAACTTGGAGTTACGGTGGAGTTCGGCGCTTCAGACAGTTTCTGCCCATTTGAAGTCGGGAGGAAACGTGGTGAGTTTCGTTAATCCCAAACAGGAGAAAATACAACGCTCACAGAGCCGACCAGACACGAGCAATCAAGCATGACTCCTCACACAGCCGGCCAATTAAAACCGTGCACGTTAGCTGCAGGATGGAGCTTGTGAGTTTAGAGGTGATTCATAGGTGACGGCACTAGCATGGATGCTGCTATGATCTTGTCAACAGCAGCAGCTGCAGCGTGGTGCTAGTCAACCTGTGGAACTCTGTGGTGGAGGCCATTTTTTTTATCATTATACTGAATAATAAAAGAGGAATCATAGATACATCTTAGATAGATCTGCACTGACAACCCAATGTCTTCATCACACTGGAAGACAGTATTTTCTCTCCCTATCAGTAATAAAGGGAATAAAAATACTTGACCGATGAAAACCTTTGATCTGCATCTATAACCATCAGCACATCCATAACTATATTACAGTCATCATCTTGCTCTCATTTGTCCTAAAATACGTATTAAGCCAACAGCAAATAAACTCCTCTGCAGATTATGAATGTGACTCTGCCTCCCCCAATAGTTGAAAATGGATGGATGACTGCGTCGGCCGGTGTGAGGGATTGGGTTCAGGTCTGAGACTTACGAGGCCTACAACAAAACTGACAGAAACTGTGGCCTGCTTTGTGTCCTTCAACATATCCACAGGTTGTCATGTTTTAGTTGTAGTTCACTTACATGCAGCGATAAATGATAGAACAGATGGAAGAGTAATATTGCGTATGTGAGATAGAGATGAAAAAGAGGCTCATGAAAAAAATCATTACATTAACAATGATGTTAGTCATTATTTTGGCTCTGTTTTTTTTACAAAATACAAATTATGGTGTAATAAACTCCTTATGCATCTGAAGTCTATAAGAGCCAGAGGATCTGGGATCTGTAATCTGGGTTGTGGAGGAGTTGGATAGATCACTGATCTCAGGTCTGTCACTACCTATGAAGGATTGCCCCGAACACTAGACACTCTAAGGACTTTTCCACTGTGCACTTAAAACTAAACTCGGTGTTAGAAAATAATGTTGTGAACTGAAATAAAAATAAAAACTAGACTAAGTGAAAAAACAAAACTAATTCTTGTCTACTTGAAAAACGCGCTAAAATCAAATTAAAATATAAGTGAATTATTTTTAATTTTCATCTTTTTGTTCGTTTAGTGAAGAATTTTTAGCTATTTTTTTACTGAACACCATGAGATGGCGCTATCCTGTAGAGCGGACTGTAAAGCCGTCATGGGCACCTCTCACTCTGAGGAAACGACATCGCTGTATCGACTCATCAGAAATACTTAATATTTTGTATTTACTTAATATTTTGAGTTCAACAGTCTGAATTCAGATCGCTGTTGAGTCTGCTACTGCATTTCATTGTGCAGGTCAACGCCAGTCGCACCACCGAAACAACGTACTCTCAACCTGTTGAAGATGATAAAGCTCTCCTGAGGAGGACGGCGTGTACCCTAGTCCTCTTCCTCTTCTTCTTCTTCGAGAGCAAGCAGAGCAATCGTCAACTTTCTCTTGTTTTTATTTTCCAGTCAACAAAGGTGAACAAACGAACCGGTCCTGAATCGATGCACTACCGCCAGGCAGCCTGAGAGAATCGAGTGAATTGAGGGAATCAATCTCCCCGGGGTGCTGGCAGGGATGGCGTCATTATGTCGGTGACATGCAAGCAACATGCACAAGGCCTCAGTATTCCCATGGAAAAGCGGAGGGTGTTGATGCTGCGGCGTTCCCGGGCGCTCCGTCTGGGTATTTATGCAATGGAACAACTGGATCCGTCTTCTCCGCTCCCTCCCCGCCGGCCTGCCGAGTCCCCCGGCTGCTTCAGGCACTTAAGCTCCTGACTCGTCTGATTTACAGGGATGAAAAAGGGGAGTTAAGATGTTAGACGATGAACGAGAGCTATGCTAGCTTTCAGCGCTGTCCTCACTCCGCCACAGTAGTATTTCACCGCCACCCAACAAATCTACCGCTGCGTCCGGCGGAGAAGCCGACAAGTCCTGCAGTCCCAGGCGGCCAGGACCGACCTGCAGACACTAGTCAGCATCTCACACCACAACCTGTCAAATAACTACAGCTGCATTGGGATTCATTGAAACCAGTGTCTCTTGTCATTTCATGGATATGAAGTTCATATTCCACCATGTTGTTTCTGCTCATCCAATCCAGGTTAATCTTGAATTATTTTGTATTCTTGTTTTTTTATTTTTATTTTTTTATCACTTTTGAACATTTCTACTACACAAACAACTTAAAACATCCTGATATAGAATTAAATAACATGAAAATGAATGATGCTCATGGGGAAATTAAGCTCCGCCCCTTATTGATTCCACTTAAATTTCAATAATGACAGGCAGGCGATAGATTAAGGATGCAATTTAAGCCTTGGATAAAATTGAGACATGGATTGTGCAAAAGAGGCTGCAACTCAATAAATACAAAGGCTGTGCAGACTACTACCCCCCCCCCTCCCCTCCCCTTGAGCCCTCCCAGCATCACCCTCTCTTCATCCCATATTTCCACGTCGACCTCACCCTGCGATGAATGTGTGGGACACTGAAAGGCCCCACTATGCAGCCATACTCACACTCACTACATCATATCTGGAGCCGAGAGCGCCGTCACCCGATATCTGGAGTTTCCCCTTGGTCTGCTGGAGCCCCCATCACCCCGCCCCCCACTCCCAGGTTCGCCCTTGGTTTCAGCCCCATGATTCATGGAGGACAGGAAAGGCTGAGTGGAGAGATGTCATCCATTACTAGAGGAGGAGGTGGAGGGCGAGGGGGGAGGAAGAGGAGGAGGGGTGGAGAGGTGGGGCAGAGGAGTGGAGAAAGGAGGAAGGGGATTTTGTCAGCCTCCGTGGTTTATAACGGGACGCCCACAAGTGGTGCGGTGGTGCGGTGATGCTGCGGTGGGGTGGAGCCGAGTAAATACGTCTTTATTACTGACGAGGGATCAGTTATCAGGAGTCAGCTAAAAAAACACATAGAGGAACACGGTAGAAAACACAGCGTCTTCCCTGCCTGGCTTTCATGTTTCCACTCTTCTTATTGGATGCTGGTAATCGTGGTGATTTATGAATGAAAGTTTATTCTACTGGAAAACATTTCAAGTTGCTCTGGAAATAAAACCAACTACCCAAAACAACGTGAACCCATCACTGAGGTGTGACACACCTTCCTCACATAGTGGCATTTATACCCCTTTCACACCGGAGCAACGCCCTGGGTTATCCCCGGCTCAGGCGTTGGTGTGAACGGGTCAACAGGATGATCAAACCCGGGTCCGCGACCCTGCTCTGGACCTGGGGACGACCCGGGTCAGATCCAACTCAGTTACACGATGGACGGGAACTGTTGGGTTGTATCAACCGATGAAACAAACCAGCAAGATGGACATTTATTGATATGATTATTACTTCAACTCTCCACATAGTGCATTCTCCTACGTGACAAACCCCACCCGCCTGGCACTCCAAATACGTCAAAACGAACAATCAGAATTACTTCCAAACGCCACTGGGCCCAGAGCTGGTTGGTGTTATGCTAGTGTCCCTGCATCACCACAGAGTATCCTGATCTGCCTCCCCTCTAGCTCCTCACCCCTCCACCCCCCCCACCTCCCTTTGCTCCAGAGGACCCCTGCTGCTCTGCGGTACTTGGTGAGTTGTCTGTTTTTATTTATATCGATGGGGAGGAGAGGTGGGGAGAGGTGGGGAAAGCTGAGACGGTGCGGGGGCAGGATGGGATACCTCGCGGCCACCCAACACATACTGGGACACGACGCTCCGGAGACACGCTGCACCTGCTCCGGTCCCTGGCACGCTAGGCTCATCTCCACACACACACACGCACGCACGCACGCACACACGCACACACACACACACACACACACACACACACACCAACCTTCTCTGTCTCTGTTACTTTCTTCACTCACACTACCACTATCGCTCTGTCACAGTGTTCAACCGATACTGTTTTTTGAACTCTGACACATATTTTTGGTTGATATTTGGTGCCAATAATCAATATCTTTACTTTAGTATTCAGAATGTTCATCTTGTCTGAGTAGAAAAGCTTCTGAAACATGTTTGTCAGAGTACAGAGTTGTTGGAAATGTGACAAAGGTGGTCTATGAAAGCAAGAGGGTTGACTTGTTGTAAGAAGATGTTGAGGAAGACTTTGCGCAGCTTTCATAGAATACCTTTGTCAGGTTTCTACCGGTCTCTTCCTGCAACAAGTGAACCCTCTCGCTATAGACTACCTTTGTCCACCGTCCATTTCAGAGCGGGACTTCTCCTTGAGCTAGACTTTAGTTTTCTGGTTAAAAAAAGGTCTATTTCTGTAGCGATCCTTTCAGTAATGTTGTCAGACACACGAATAACAATCTGAGCCTGTCAGTGGCAAAATCAAGCACTTTTACTGGACGTACTTTGACCGCCTCTATGACCCCTACAGATTACATTGCAGCCATTGAGCCCGTTTCACGACTGCCGACTGAGCCGATCTACCAGAGCAATTACGAAACTTTTGGGATCTATTTTGCAGTATAATAGGCAATTTTCTGGATATAGAGGCCAGGTTTAAAAATCCCGGAATTGTCCTTTAAAGCAGAGTGAAGCGCCTCGCTGACTCAATGGCAGCGAAACCCTGGGATGGATTACTACCTTTAAATGAAGAAATGAATCAATACAATGTAAAAGGAAAGAAAATGTCCTGGCAGGTCAGGGAGGAACCGATATCTGATTCAAACCAATACACCAGTCCAGCCCTATTCCTGCTGTATTTGATCTCTTATGTCCCCAGAAGGCGTCAGATACCAACCCGGTCCGGTTCATACACTCAACATTATCATATGAGTGTCGAGGTGATGCACGGTGGAGCCGGTATATGAACACCTACACCTGGCGGGGAGCTGGGACGAGGCGGCGCAGGGAGGAAGCAGATGGGAAACTAGCTGATGGCGTTGAGGACGGGAGGCAGCTGGCAGGGAGGTTGGCCGCGGTGCGTTTCCACAAACAACACCGAGTTAATATTCACCGGTAGGTAAGATGAACACCAGACAACACCAAGTTAATATGTTAATATGCACCGGTAGGTAAGATGAACACCAGACAACACCAAGTTAATATGTTAATATGCACCGGTAGGTAAGATCAACAGACAAGCAGGAGTGAGGAAACCAAACCTACTGAGTTGAGTGTTCATCTCATCTCAGATACTAACTCTGCTCTTATATGTGCCGCTGCTGTTTTTCTTGAAAGTGCTTTATACATTTACTAGTAGTAGTAATGGTGGCAGTGGCATAATAACAATAACAATAATAATCATTTTATGTGTATTTATTTATATGTATTATTTCATCATACATATTTATTATACATTATATTTTACTTACATTATTATTATTATTATTATCATTATTATTATTTTCATTATTTATTGCCGGCAATATTATTAATAATAACTAGTACTACTACTAATAATTGTATGTGTATTTATTTATATTTATTATTTATTTATATTTATTGTATATTGTTTACATTATTTATTATTAGTATTTATTGTCATTATTATTATTAATAATAATAACTAGTACTACTCATTTTTTACTTTTTATTTCTGTCATATAATCAGTGTCCCCACAGCATAATAACTCAACCCGCTCCTGTATCGAGTTGCATGGTGTGCACGGTGACGACACCGGGCCCAGAAGGACGGAGGGCTCCGGTTGCCATCAGCACCACGACGCTGACAGCATAATCTCCCATCTCTGATCCAGATGATGCACATGCTGTTCTGGAGTCAGTCCTGCTGCCCACGACAAACACAAACCAAATGGACCTTGATAAGGATCAATCTCCACAGGTCAGATCCAGTTACACGGGTAAGACACAAATTTGTTTCTTTCTTCGGTATGTGGTCACTTACAGGTTTGGGGTTCGTTCTAAAAATGGCTGCTAGGGCAAAAAGGTAATTACCTGGCTGGAGGCGCCATTCCTCTGCAGGGCTGGGCCAGTCAGGGTTACGCTCCCATATGGATGGGGGAGGGATGGGGGAGGGATGGGGGGGGTTGGGGAAGTATTTATTTGCCAAATGTGGTCGCTACCTCTGTCAGACCTCCTTTTTGAAATCCCACGCCTTTGATTCACTGATGATGATGTGAAAGCGAAAGTGTTTTCTCAATTTAAGCCTCGGGAGCTCCAACAATAAACAAGCCGCTCGGAACGCTAATATTTTCTGAATCCGATATTTATTTAAAAGGCGGCGCTGGCCGGCCCGGGCCGCGGATTATTTGTGTGATCAAAAAAAACGCCTTTAACGGACCTTTCAAGTCGGCCGGGCCGCGTTCAAATAAATACGCAGAGCGGGCTCCGAACTCTAAAATCACACACAGATGACTCGCGGGCCGATGGGAGCCGCCGTCGCACGCCGTGGGAGCGCCATGTGCTCGCCGCCGGGATACGAATGGACTTTTTAATTGTTTGTGACTCGGGTCTGTGGGCCGGGCCGGGTGAAGCCAATTAGGAGAGCGGAGGAAACAGTGAAGGATTGTCTGCGGAAAAAGGCTGTGACTTTCTGGTAGGCGGGCAGACAGTGTGTGTGTGTGTGTGTGTGTGTGTGTGTGTGTGTGTGTGTGTGAGTGCACTTTGAGTTCGAGGGAAGAAAATGTCATATGGCATATCTGATTACGTCTTGCAATGTTTTTCGTACAGTATTTAGCTTTTTTTTTTCCCCCCCCCGACATTGAAAGCCCCGGCCGCTGCAAAAAAGTATCTGCAGATTGAAATCAGACCCAGAACTTTTGGTCAGACTTGGAACCCAAACAGAGAAGAACAGCGACGCTGAGAAACCGACTCTCGGGTTTTATGTGACTTATGTGGTGCTTGAATTTCACCCATTGTTTTGCATAGTCAAAACAGTGTTTCTGGATGAAGAGGAAAGGCGGTCAGCAGATTTATGGTGCAATTCACCAACATGAAGCTTCGTATGTGTGTGTGTGTGTGTGTGTGGGGGGGGGGGGTCCTCGCTGTCCTCGTTCCATGTGTGCGACTCGCCGACGTCACCGAGACGAATCCCTGTACGGTTTATTGTGACGGCTGATTCTGATGTACTGAAATAAAGACTGTCGTTTACGGTCAGCGGCAAAAAAAAAAACACATCACGGTGCGTTCAGGCTCCTTGTTTGATGTTTGAGTCGTGTTAGCATACCTGAAAATGTTCCCACTAGTCACTTAAGGCCCAAAAACTCAGCCCACAATTCCAAAAGCCACAAAACCTAAACCCCAAAATACCCCAAAGTACTTCCTTCACTTTCATTTGAGCGCTCAGCACCGAGCACCGAGCAGCGTTAACCCTTGCACTCCCTGCTGTCGGTTGCTAGCCACGTTAGCCATCTAGCCGTTTATTAATCGACCGTTTCACTGATTTGAAGTCAGTTTAAAGCAGCTCCTCCTCCCGCTGCTCCTTTTATTCGTTTGACTTTCCAACTAAACTAGAAGTGTATTTACAGTATTTACAGCTCGTACGGTGTTACTGTAAATAATGAGGTCCCTGAGGTTGCCGTGCCGACGGTGTGGGACTTGTTACTAGCAGCCATTTTACCATAGTAACACAGTCTGACTCCCCGGTGGCCTGGGAGAGCTGCAGCACCGGGCCTGGTATGACTGTGTGTGTGTGTGAACACGTGTACTGTATGGGAGTTTGTATGTGTGTGTTTGAGGTATGCATGTGTGTGTGTGTGTGTGTGTGTGTGTGTGTGTGTGTGTGTGTGTGTGTGTGAGCAGGCATACGACCCCTGCAGCAGATGACCTGGTTGGTGGCCGGGGTGGCCAGCTGGTGAGGGCTAGTGTTTCCTCTGGCATGAAAACCCTCTGCTTGGATCATCAGGGTGGGGGAGAGGGTGGTGGTGGAGGGGGGGTCCTCTCAGGTGCACCACCCCCCCACCCTCAGCTCCACAGAGACAGCCAGACCCCGATCCCCCCTGCTGCTCCCAAAACACAGGCAGACATTGTGTAGAGCGGTGAAGAGCGCAGACAGTACTACGTTTTATCTGTGTTGCTGTTTTGTTACCCAGGGCGACGGTGGACTGACTGATCAGTTACTGGATCAATAACATCATAATCAATACAGTCAGGAGGTCAGGGTGATCGAGAGAGAGAGAGAAGAGGAGGGAGAAGAAATGAGAGAAATAAGAGAAAGATAGAGGGAGACAGACAGACTGACGTGAACAGACTCACATATATACACACATCATGGAATTTCTGGAATATCATGGAATCCTGAGGTGTGTTCCAGTCATGGGATTTGATGAATTCAGGGAATATCAGGGAGTTCAACCAACGAGTCGCTTTACAGGAAATCCAGCCGAGTGTGTTTTACTGCTCCGCTCACACATCCATTACGTGACATGGTGGCTGCAGCCAGAACGCTCAGCCCTCTAGAACAACAACACAACACACCAGGGAGGAAAACCAACACGGGTTCCTTATGGAACATCATGGAAAACTCACAGGGCCAATATCCTTCTCCTCGACATCAGGAGGAGGATGGACACCCAACCCTCCACCTCCACCTCCACCTCCACCTCCACCTCCACCTCCCGCTCTGCACAGTTGAGTTTTACTCAAGTACATTTTGTCAGCTGAAACATCCCGTCCCCTTTAAAGCCCCGGAGCCCCGCCCCCTTTGGAGCCCCGCCCCTCGTCTGAATCATCTCAGCAGCACATTACACTCTGCAGGGCGCCGTGGAGAGTTTGTACAGTGTGTGTATAGTGTGTGTATAGTATGTATACTGTGTGTATACTGTGTGTATAGTGTGTGTATAGTGTGTGTATAGTATGTATACTGTGTGTATACTGTGTGTATAGTGTGTATATATAGTGTGTGTATACTGTGTGTATAGTATGTATACTGTGTGTATAGTGTGTGTATACTGTGTGTATAGTGTGCGTATAGAGTGTGCATAGTGTGTGTATAGTGTTTGTATACTGTGTGTATAGTGTGTGTATACTGTGTGTATACTGTGTATACTGTGTGTATAGTGTATGTATAGTGTGTATACTGTGTGTATACTGTGTGTATAGTGTGTGTATAGTGTATGTATAGTGTGTATAGTGTGTGTATAGTGTGTGTATAGTGTGTATATAGTGCGTGTATAGTGTTTGTATAGTGTGTGTATAGTATTTGTATACTGTGTGTATAGTATTTGTATAGTGTGTATACTGTGTGTATACTGTGTGTATACTGTGTGTATAGTGTTTGTATAGTGTGTGTATAGTGTGTGTATAGTGTATGTATAGTGTGTATAGTGTGTGTATAGTGTGTGTATAGTGTGTATATAGTGCGTGTATAGTGTTTGTATAGTGTGTGTATAGTGTGTGTATAGTGTTTTTATACTGTGTGTATACTGTGTGTATACTGTGTGTATAGCCTGTACCATGTTTCATATTTTGATGAATGTTTGTCCTTCAGTCTAGAAAGGTCTCACTGGATTTGACATCGACCAATCACAGCTCTCAGACCTGCAGACTGTTCATGTCCGTCTCGTGTTTGAGTCTGGCCGGTGGAGAGAGCGGACCATGCCCCCGGTGTCCCGGTGATTCACCGCCAGGGTTGGAGTGGTAATGAAACACACAGCCGCTCTGCTGTCCGTCTCACCGCAGCCTCCTCTTCCTCACCCTGACACCCGCCCTCGCCTCCGCCTGCCTCTGGCCCCGGGCTTGCCCCGGTCCGACTCCGGGCCAGGCTGGTCTGCCCCGGGGCTCTTCGGAGAGGAAGCCATTTATTCACCGTCAACCTCCCTGGTAGACTGAGAGAGGGAGAGAGAGGGGGAGAGAGGGGGAGGAGGGGAAGACAGACAGAGGGACTTCTCAATAAATCATCACCACATTCATTTTGAGACGTTAGTATCATTACCGTAAACAAACAAGACCACCATCGAGAAGATTGCAGCCTCTACTCTATTCTACTCTACTGCATTTTACATTGTGTGCCACCAGGTTGACTTGGAGGGAAATCTGCTGTATTGCTTTATGGCACAAAACAGGAAGAGGGCGCTGTTCTTAAAAAAGTATCTCAGAAAAGTATCTCAGATGAGTCATTTTCATATCTCACTACGTCGTTTAAGTTTGAGTTTGATGTGTATTTAAGAGGCCACAGGTTGCACACTTTCAGTTTCAACTTTCAAATGGTCCAAATGATACGGACTGACAAGGTATAAGGTCAGAAAATGGACGAATCCTTCAGTTGTGGATCATTAGAAAGGCAGTGAAGTCAGAAGGCCAGAGCAAGACGAGCAGAGAGGAATTGGAAGGAGTGGAGGGGCAGGAAATGAAATAATGGAGA
>JAXDDW010000046.1:2627500-2735000 GCA_034670385.1 Hoplostethus mediterraneus
AGGAGGAGGGTAAGAGGAGTTTACCCGAGGCACTGCGTTATGTAAACACACGCTTTCTTACTGAATAAGACGTCTGAACAGGCCAAAGATGGAAATAGAGAGAGAGAGAGAGAGAGAGAGAGAGAGGGAATGAGTCACGGCTGAACGAGTTCATCCGAGCCCTCCAGGTAGCAGTCAGTCTTTTGAGGTTATGATATCGCTTCTGGATGAAATTCAATAAGAGAAAGGAGGACTGAACCAGCCTGCTGGAGCCGAGCCAGCCGGGGGGGGGGGGGGGGGGGGGACTTGTTTTTATTTAACCTTCATTTATCCACGTTAGAACCGAGAGGTGGAGGATAGGAGGAGCACATGACTGACAGAACAACAACAATGAACCTTTATAACAGGTAATAAACATGTCAGAGGAGAAGAAACACCTAAACCACCTAAAACACCTAAACCACCTAAAACACCTAAACCACCTAAACCACCTAAACCACCTAAACCACCTAAAATACCTAAAACACCTAAAACACCTAAACCACCTAAAACACCTAAACCACCTAAAACACCTAAACCACCTAAAACACCTAAACCACCTAAACCACCTAAAATACCTAAAACACCTAAAACACCTAAAATACCTAAACCACCTAAAATACCTAAACCACCTAAAACACCTAAAATACCTAAAACACCTAAAACACCTAAACCACCTAAAACACCTAAAACACCTAAAACACCTAAACCACCTAAAACACCGAAACCACCTAAAACACCTAAACCACCTAAAACACCTAAACCACCTAAAACATCTAAAACACGTAAAACACCTAAACCACCTAAAACACCTAAAACACCTAAACCACCTAAAACACCTAAAACACCTAAACCACCTAAAACACCGAAACCACCTAAAACACCTAAAACACCTAAACCACCTAAAATACCTAAAACACCTAAACCACCTAAAACACCTAAACCACCTAAAACACCGAAACCACCTAAACCACCTAAAACACCTAAACCACCTAAAATACCTAAAACACCTAAACCACCTAAACCACCTAAAACATCTAAAACACGTAAAACACCTAAACCACCTAAAACACCTAAACCACCTAAACCACCATGATGATGATGATGATGATGATGATGATGATGATGCTTCTATCCAGAGAGACTCAGAAGAAACTCAAAGGTGAAATCTACTTCCTGAAGTCACATGACCAGCAGAGAGAGATGCTTCATGGTAGATGGAGTCATCCAACAAACCTCCTCTCTGTTCCACAAACCATCAGACGGAAGTGATTTTTCTTCCAACATGCGAGACAGGAGAGGAAGAAGACGACTGACAACAGGTGTTGTGGTGGAGGAGCGCTTGGAGACCGCCCAGAGCTCCACCCATCCCTGCCAGGCCCAGGAGCCCGATACCGAGAGAGGCAGGGAGAACCCCACGCCACCGGGGGGGGAGGAGGAGGGGGAGGAAGGGGGGAGAACAGGAAACCCAGACACACCTCCCACTCTGATCCGTCACCTTGTACCCCGGCTGGTTCCAACAACACCACGGAGCGCCGACATGTTTCCCTCGCCGCGCCACCTCGGGCGTGGAAGCGGTGAGGAGGTCTTGGTGAATTTGTAAGAGCAGACAGAGTGAAATCTGGCCCGGAGGGAACAACAGGCCAGCCCTCCCCCCTCTCCCCCTCCCTGCCTCCCCCCTCCTCCCCCCCTCCGCCTCCCCAGTGACCTTTCACAGAATACAGCACTGGGAGATATTACAGCTCGTATCTCAGCGGCTCTTAAAGGATCAAACAAGCCTGGGACCTGGAACACACAAGTGCATGTACACACACACACGCTGCTGTACACACACACACACACACACACACGTATACAAAAGTACATAATATAGACACCCGTGTATGCAACAGGTAAAACGCGCAAAGACATGCAAGCGCAGACAGACATGCATTCAAACTCGTGCACACACACACACACACACACACACACACACACACACACACACACACACACACACAGGCAGTGTGCGCTCGCTCACACATGGGAAAAAAGTTCATAAGTCATTTAATTTTTTGGAAAATTAATGTTCAGAAATCTCAAATTTGCTCTTTTCTACTTTCATTAATGCAGAAAATAAAAACATCTAAGACCAAATTTATATTTTAAAAAAAATTGCACAGTACTGTATATATGTAGAAGTACACAGACAAAGGTGCACGCACACACACACACACACTCACACACATAAGTGCATAATATAGACACACACACGTATGCAGAAAAACACACATGCAAGCGCAGACAGACACGCTTTCTAACTCACGTGCACACACACACTCACACTCACACACACACACACACACACACCAAATCACTCCAATTACCTGTGTTTTTTCCCCGACGCTCTCCCTCAATGCGGTCCTCGGGGACAGAAGATGGGAGTGATAGAAGAAGAAGAGAGGGATAAGAGGATGAGAAGGGAGAGCCCCGAGCCAGAGCGACTTGGTTTTCAAGAAGAGTGTCATCCAAGCTGCCAGTCCCTGTCTTTTCTTTGGGAGACGGTAATCCTCTCCCCCCTCCCGGCAGATATGATCCCTTGTCTACAGGAGCCTACCGGCATGAATAGAAGCAGGTGAACTGTCTGGGGATCCGATCACCGCGGGGCCGATTGGATTCCACAATACAGAGATGAGCCCTTTTTCTTCGCGGGCCAAGCGGAGCTATCGTTTCCAAAGCAGGTCCGGTGATCAGAAACTCACCTCTGATTGTACCTCGGCGCTGTGTGTGTGTGTGTGTGTGTGTGTGTGTGTGTGTGTGTGTGTACAGATTACAGGCCTGTCCAAGAAAAGGGTCAAACAAATAGCAATTTTCTGTTGCAGTCTGTGCTGTGATAAGGGCCGAGCCAGACGAGGCTTGTATCCTTGGCTGTCCTTAAAGGGGCCGTGAGTCAGATCTTAACTCCCCCTAGACAACATGACCATCATACATCAATCTACTGACTCAACCGCTAGCTTGACAACATGACCATCATACATCAATCTACTGACTCAACCGCTAGCTTGACAACATGACCATCATACATCAATCTACTGACTCAACCGCTAGCTTGACAACATGACCATCATACATCAATCTACTGACTCAACCGCTAGCTTGACAACATGACCATCATACATCTATCTACTGACTCAACCGCTAGCTTGACAACATGACCATCATACATCTATCTACTGACTCAACCGCTAGCTTGACAACATGACCATCATACATCTATCTACTGACTCAACCGCTAGCTTGACAACATGACCATCATACATCTATCTACTGACTCAACCACTAGCTTGACAACATGACCATCATACATCTATCTACTGACTCAACCACTAGCTTGCAAAGTTTCAAACGAGCAATTTCCGACCCGTGCCCTCCTTATTCGAGCAAAAACTCCCCTCCATTGGAGTTTCAAGACCCTCCCGATCCTCCCCTTCACCCCCCGACTTGCATTTTCAACTGATCAATAATAGACAACCATGCTGTGAGCGACACAGTTCAGCTACGAAGGCAAAATACCTGATATCTTGAAACCTCTTCACTAGACCTTTCTGTTGGATCTCAGAATCTACTTAGCTACCAAAGTTTAGCTACTAGTGAAAATGTGACTTTATTTGTTTGTGTCAGTTACAGGCCACTGTAGCTCAAGGGGTTGGGCCTGTAACTGACACAACCCCTTGAGCTACGATGGCCTGTAACTGACACAAACAATAAAGTCACAGTTACAGGCCACCGTAGCTCAAGGGGTTGGGAGGGGGCGGGGCCAGAGGGAGATGAGTTTTATTGATGTTGTTGTAATGCCTTCTGGTCGCCAGTAGAGGTCAATAAAGGTCAATTTTCTGGGATATTTCATTTAGCGCTCTCAAATAAAGTGTGTAAAGTGTGTATGTGTGTGAAGAGCACATGCGTGTACTCGTGTGTGTTCCCTGTTGACACGGTAAGTCATGGCGAGCAGCTGCGGAGGCGACCCGGTCTCTGGGTGGTCTGACGCCCCTTCTCCGTGAATTATTACCCCACCCCCCCGCTGCAGGCCTTTAAGTGTGTTGGGGTTAATGCACTTCATGCACTCTGCTAGAGACAAGCATCACCTCACGCTCCAACTACTGTACGCATGCACGCGAGGCCATCCGTGGGCTAACTGCTAACAGCTAACGATGCTAACACTGCTAACAGTTCATGGCTGCTAGCATTGCAGAGGAGAAGGAAACTATTATATTATATTATATTATATTATATATTAGAACTATTATAGATGTTTAGACCTGGTTCACCCACCATGCAGAAATACACCATGCTAGCATACCGCCCCTGCTTAGCCTCCCCTCTCTGTGTGTAGTTAGTATATCTAACCGGTGTGTATGTGAGTAGGTCTAATCTGTAATAACGACTAACCTGACTAACTAACTTCAGTCCTACTGACACAGGACCGATATCACCTGGAGACAATTACAGCAATCCAGTGATTCGTACAGTTGCGGAGATCGTCTGTGATTTTAACTGTGTGAATCTGCCATGTCTGTGTTTTGGTGAAGACAGACAGACAGACAGACAGACAGACAGACAGCTCTGTTGGTAAAACTAATCCTGTGTGCATCAAACTGTCAGTAAATTGTTTTTGGCGATTTCTATCTTCCTCCTGTCGTGGAAAGTGGAGGCAGCGGTGGAAACTATCGAGGTCTGAGTGCATCTTCGGTGTTACGTTTCAAGTCATGCTGCTAAATCAGGAAGTGGTAAACTGTAACGTCTCATACAATCACATCTGGGGCGTTTCAGCAGGTTTCATTACCCTGTCCAAATCTGTTTCCAAACACACAGTTCATTTATTACATGAAGCCCTCACCAGATATAAGGCTTTAGAATGTGTGTGTGTGTGTGTGTGTGTGTGTGTGTGAGTGAGTGTGTGTGAGTGTGTGAGTGTGTGAGTGTGTGAGTGTGTGAGTGTAAGAGTGTATTCTTCTCCAGAATCTGCAGGGTCTTAACACAGCGTCTCTGTCCTCCGTCACCTCCAGACCAGAGACCGGACCTCTGAAACCAGCCTGCAGGAATGCTGCTGTCAGGGACCGATACCCACATCACACACACTGGCTGGGCTGCCTGTCTGTCTCTCTGCCTGTCTGTCTCTCTGTCTGTCTGTCTGCCTGTGGATATAACAACTCCACATTGCTCCTGTAGAGACCACAAAAGAATATCGCTGCTGTCAGATGAAAAACTTAAAGAGTAAGTGAGAGTTTTACTGCCCCAGAGCACAAAATAAACCCGTTGGGGTTTGATAGTGTTGTTGATCAATACCAGGGACTCAACTCAACTCAACTCAACTCAACTCAACTCAACTTCAACTAACTCTCCAGCCTGTACTCTCTCTGCCCTCCCGTCGATAGTTTTAACTTTCTAGTTCGGGTTTGAAAGGGTTCATGGGCGTCTGGGTCATAAAACAAGTTCAAGGACCGTGGGAACTTTCCAATGAAGGTAGAAAAAAAAAGTTGTGAAAGTGAATTTCATGTCCAATCTCAAGATAGAAAAGATCTGATATCCTATAATAAGTTTGTTTTCCATTAAAATGTACGCGCACACGCACACGCACACGCACACGCACACGCACACGCACACGCACACGCACACACACAGGTCGTATCTTGTAATTTGTGATCTGGTTTTTCTCTCTTGTTCATTTCATCTGGTTTTATGTCGATTACACTTTATGACAAATCTGAAAATGAACTGAGTCGACTTGAACGTCTTAAAATAAAAAGGAAAACTCTGTGAAGTTTTATGCGTTTTGTTCTGCAGTTGTGATGCATCATGATTCAAATACAATTAGCAAAAGGTTTATAGAAACCCACTTTTATCTCTCAGTAAAGTTGAGAGAGAGGCGGGCTCTGTGCCTGTGATTGACAGTGAAGCAGATAAAGAAAACACATGGTCCAATAATACACACAAACAAACGTCCACATGCAGCTTACAGCAGAATTCACTGCATATTTCTGCAGCGTTTAATCATTCCCGTAAGTATAAAAATTGCCGTTATTATCTTTGGCTATTATATCTAATTGTTGCCATAGCTCATATAATCAGAGCTGGAATACAAAGCCAGAACATGTGTGTGTGTGTGTGTGTGTGTGTGTATGCACGCATGCCTAAAAATGGACGTGTGTTTTTTTGTGTGCATGCATGAAAGTGTGTCCATGTGTGTGTCTGTGCATGCATGTTTATGTGTGTGAGCATGTATGCATTTGCGTGCGTGTGTGTGTGTATGCACGTGCACATGACTTAAATAAACAGTGTGTGTTTGGAGGAATGTGGTAAGTCTGGAGATTGCCGAGCCCAACGCTGCTGCACTTAACATAGTTGTTGATCAGCGGCGGCGTGATAGGCGGCTCGGCCTCCACAGGCGTCACAACACACGACTCAGGAGGCTGGCAGAGTTCCATCAGGACTGAACTGGTTTGTCTGGGAGGGGGGGGGGGGGGGGGGGGCAGAAAGACAGAGAAATACATTACCATAATTGTCATTTGAAGCCCCGCCCCCTCCCGGCCGGCCGCCCACTGTTGACCCCTCCACGTTATTAAAACCTTCTGTCATCACCAGTCACTGTCGAGTCAAATCAAGCCGAGCTCCTTCACCCAGCAGGTTCGTCACGACCAGACGCTCCACGAGCTGCACCAAAACTAATCCTGGTGTCCCCGGCTCACCGCATGCTAGCTCCGGTTAGCCCCGGCACGCCGTAAAAAACAATGAGTCTTTGAGAGGCTGTTACCACCATTCCTCATAAGCTGACATCAGTTGTTTTGACTGCCCCCCCCCGCCCCCTGAAATCAAATGGACCCGCGCTCATGGAGGTTAACGCTGCAGCTTCACAACCAATTCAAAACATGGCGGCGGACCAAGGCGTCGACGGCACCGCCGAGCGTTATCGTATTCCCAGCGACACTTCCCTCACCGCTTGAGACGCGGAGCGAGATTGGAAGCAATATGCTCGGCAGTGTAGGACAGAGATGGTTTTTGATACTGTGTCAAGATTGGAAAAGCACAGGGGAACGCTGCAGAGAGCCTCTCACATTGTTCAACCTAATCACGCATGAAAGAAAGCGATACAAAAACATTCAGGCCGATTCAAAAACACTGAGGCTTTTTTTTTTTCCCTGCTTGCAAACGCCGTCCAAGTCTGGAGCCTCGCTGGGAGTGATAGCATTGTCACCCAGCCAAGCTTTTATAAGCTCTGGCCCTTGATGTTGATGATAGGATCCCTTTATGGCAGAGCGAGCGCGTTTTGCTAATGACCCTCTGGTTTGGTTAGCGTTAGCGTGCTAGCACCGCTAACACAGGTTTCCGGAGGGGGTTTCTATTTAAGCAACGCGGACTCAAAACCACCGCGGAAAAATATTTGGACTCGTCTTCGTCTTGCGAGGGGAAAGTCCGGTAACTTGTTGTGTTTCGTCAGACTCCATTTAATAGCAGAGGGGGAAGAGGCACAATCCTTCCTTGTGCTTGTTTTCGAACCTCATCCCCGAGAACAGATGTTGTTCATTCGGAGGAAGAGCACCAAGTCGTGCTGTTTTCAACCCAAACAGCTCGAGCACAATTACTCTGCCGGGGATCTGTGTGCGTTGGCACGTCGCGGCGCTTCCCCCTTTGTTTTCTTAATAATTAGCCGGTGTTTTCACAGGAGCTTTATGTGTGTGGGTTCGCCAGGCTTTTCAGGACTACTTAATCTACTCCCTAGACTGTCTCTCTCACTCTCTACTCCATTTCCCTGTCTCTCGCCCTTATCCTTAATCGACTCCCTCTCCCCATCTTTCTCTCTCTCTCTCCGGTGAATGAACAAGGTTTGGTTCTGAGCTCTTGTGTTTTTGCAGCAGGCCCGTTTGATCTCGGCGTCGAAGGTAAATGATGAAAAATGCTGCACTTTTTGCATCAGGGGCCTTTTCTTCTTCTTCTTCTTTTCCCTCCTGGAAGGTTTGTGTGTTTTAGAGCGGATCAGAGCGAGGCGTTCGGCGCCGGGTGAAGCTAATTGCGAGGCGAAAACACCGGGACGGGCGTTCACGTTGCATTAAGGTGCAGCGCGGTGAGGCGTGAAGAATAGCGGATGGTGTTGAGACTGCTGTGAGTGTTTCCAACGAGGTGTGTGGAGAAAACCCGTAATCAACTTCAGGCAGGTTTAAGGGTTGAGGCCCGTTAACGTCTGTACTGATGCTGTTTGCAGACAGACGTCATGATAGAGGAACAGAAACAGAAACAAGAACATCAGACTGACTTTCCTCCTAGTTTGGATCTTTCAGTTTGAGTGTTTTTCCAGGTTGGCCCCAGTCCCCGTCTGTCCCACGACACCTGAACTCCACTGTTAAACACACATCCGCTGTAAACACGTCAATCAATAGCGGCGGTGTTTGACCGGCGGTCGATACGCGCCGGACCATCTCATCGATTTTCCACCTGCTCAGCAAACCTGGATCACCTTGACCCGACGGGACCGGTTCACATGACCCCCGTTAATGAAACTAAACCGAGGGTACACACACACACACACACACACACACAGGGAATGCATACACACATGCACAAATAGAGATTTACTTACACACATACAGCACACACACACTCCTCACTGTGTTTTAGTCGATCGCCATACACACCCACGTGTACACACACACACACACACGCACACACACACACTGCTGCAGCTCAGTGGTTTGTATGAACACACCACGACCTGCACACGTGCACGTTCAGCTTGTTGTGTCACCAGACGACCACTAAGCGACGTCCGCTGACCGGCCTCGAATGAAACACCTGTTCTGGGGTCAGTGACGACCGTGACCTTTGACCCCGGTGAGGAAAAGTAGCAGAGGACCCTGTAGTAGCCCTGTCAGGTCGACACACCAACCGGGGATCACGTGAAGGAGAGATGACTAGAAACAGGAAGTAGTTGGAAAGTGAAGGGTGTGGTCGGGGTGGCGGGCGGAGACGGGTTCGGCTCGACTCAACCGCTCAACCGTGTCGTTACGTAACCGTGACCGGACCCCGTTCTCCTCACCACACTGAACCGTTACCTAACACAGGACGAACACGTGGAAACGGCGTGTCCAGGAGGAGGAGCACAAACTGCATTTCACAACATTTTGTATTAGTCAAGTGGCATGCACATGAAAACACACACACACACACACACACTACACACACACACACACACTCTGTCTCCCCCCCTGGCCCAGGCTGTGGATGAGGCTGTGGGAATGGGGTCACACCTGCAGTGGCTGGCAGGGTGATAAACGATGTTGCTTTAAACTTTGGAGACCGTCATTTTTGGGAGCCGCTGTTTACCCTCCATTGAAGTATAATGGGGGCCTTTGAAGGCAGCGCGGGGACAGGGGCCGCCCTCTCTGTGATGTTTTGAAAGGAGGAGAAAACCGGCCCTCGATTAGCTAATGACACATTCTGCTTCGATTAGCCGTAATAGGACAAGAGCAGGCCTCCGACGTTACGACTGGCATTTCCTACCGCGGCTGCCGGGGAAAAGTTCTCACCGCTTTCACCGGTCAGACCAAATAAATCACTGTTACCAAGCACGGTTTTTTTTTCTCTCTCGTGCTTTACAAAGCAGCGAAGAGACACCGGTGACTTTCTAGGAGTTAAATAAAAGTAAGAGTGTGTCTAGAAGACGCCGGTGGTTATACAGGTTCGGTGCAGCACGCATCACTCGCTCTATTGTTGTCCGACCTCGTACGGTGAGCGCCGGACAGCTTGAGCGCTTCACTCATCGCCCGCCCTCAAAAATCTCCTGACGGTGTTTATTCAATCTGACACCAGAGCTGCCTTTTCATGCTCGGATGGAGGAGAAGTCATCGGCGGATCCTCTTACCGCCTCCCTTATCAGATGAGGCTGCGTCTCGGGATGCTCCTCCTGTTTTTTCGCGGCCCGGAGCGATAAAGTGACGTGAGAATGACAGTCTAGACGGCAGCTGTCTCGGCGCGGAGCATTCCAAAACTGCACCGAAAAAGCACTGTAATCTCTGTCTGTCACACACACACACACACACTCATAAACACACAGCCTCATGCACAAAGACACACACAGCAGAACTGACTCGGTCCCAGCGTGGCGTGTCTTGTATTAGATCATGATGAGCCACGTCGTTGTTTCAGGGGGTTTATGTGGTTTATGAAACCGCGGTCCTCATTGGACGAGTCAAATCAGCCGTCAGTCAAGTCCTCAGTTCCTGTTCAGTTCCGTCTGATTGTGTTTCCCATGCAGAGTTAAACTTATGAATAGGCAACATACTGAACAACGAGGACACACACAGACAGACTGGTGTCTTCCGTCTGTCCTCTACACGTCTAGTTTGTGGACATGTGTTTTTTATTGCTTCACTGTTATTAGTTTTGCTTCTTCATAGTTTATTATTTTCTCTGCAGTTTTACAACAATATTTTATTATATACAGCTGACAAAAACTGCCATTTCCTACTGAGAGCTCATATTTACACTGTATGTATGTGTGTGTATATATATATATATGTATGGATGTGTGTATTTACATTACAGTCCTTTAGCAGACACTTTCATCCTCAGCAACTCACAATAAGAGTGTGTATGTATAGTTGGATTTGCAGAGGAAGTTTTTGCACTCCAGTCAGAGACCACATGTAGCCTGCATGCACACACACACACACACTAAATCAATTTTGATTCATCAACAATGAAAACAACTTTTGCCCCCCCCTTTAAAATTAAGCCACTTCCCTCAGCTCAGCAACCCCAGAGGAAAGTTGCACCATAACAAATGGGTTTAAATAACAAGCATGCAGCAGCAATCTCCTCACAGCGCAGTGCATTGTGGTTGTCATTCATCACGCCGCCGCAGCGTAACGCGGGACTTCCACAACAATTACTCCTGTCATTAAACTCCCGTGTTGTTGGCGTTTTTCTCCGTGTGATAAGAGTGATTACCGGCCAAGCGAGGGCTAATCTCCTCCTATCTGCTCTGTGGTCGGAGGGAAAGCAAACCTCAGCTTGCCACTCAACCCTGACCGGAGAACAGGGCCTGTTCCGCTGTGTTAGACTGCCCCCCTGTGGCCGCGCGGCAGAACAGCAACTGTTTTGTGACACTTGAAACCTTTTAAGGCTGGAGCTCATATGAGGAATTATATTATCTATTATATTAAAATCATATATATATATTTTTGGAAAATGCAGCCTTATATATATGTATTTTAGTTTTTTTTTTTGCCAGGTCTCTCAAGCCTGTAAACACAAATATACACACTGTAGGATGAATTGGTTGATAATATCATGATCAGTCAGTATTGGTTCCTTCCTTTCATCTGTATGTGATAGAATAGATAGAATATTATCTGTTCCACTTCCATCCTCACATTATTTTATTTTGAAAATCAACTTTCAAATGTATTTTAAGTGCCAGAGATTGAGAGCAGATGGAGAAATGGACATGAAGAAATACTTCATTCATGTACATTCATACACCAAGATTCAAGGATTATGTTACATCTGTCTTCCACTCCTTATTATTGGCTGTATTATCGGCTACTCCAGCTGATACAGGATCAGCTAAGCACCTAAAACGTAATGTAAATGTTTTGCGGTGGATATAAGCGCCGCTGCGGTCCAGTCATGTACGGTATATGGACCCGCCGCTGCTCTCACAAGCTCTTTTACTCTCCCAGGCTACATCATTCACATCATCGTAAAAGCAGAGGCCTTCCATCACTTTACTGTACCCAGCGCTGCCGTTACACCCCGGCTCTCGCATCAAGGCCCACCGCCGGCCGCCCCACACCGGCCGTAAAACCTGGCTGTGAAAGTGAGAGGGAAGAGGGATGAGAGGGGTTATTGACACGCCGTAAACCCTTTAATTTATCAGGGGGAAGAGGAAACTCGGTGTGTGGTGAAGAGCGGCGGGTGTCCAGCAGGTGTGCAGCAGAAGCAGGAGGCGTGTTTCATGAGATTGTTTCGCTGTTTGTGTTCTCAGCGGAGCCGTAAGGCGCAATAAGCTCAGAGCTCAATACGCACTCCTTGGTCAATATTGATTCTGATTGGTTTAAATGTCTGCTTGGCATTAGCAAACACCGCAAGAGCAAAAGAGGTGCCGGGGCCAGCGCCGGGTTCTCAGTTGCTCTGAAACAAAAAGGTCAAATATCTACACACAAAAACTGAACACACACGGAAACCTGAAAGACTTCCAACTCAAACAGAAACGCTCGGAGAGTTCACGCCGAGAGGTTCGTTCACGTTGAGAGGTTCGTTCACGCCGAGGGGTTCGTTCACGCCGAGGGGTTCGTCCACGCCGAGAGGTTCGTCCGCGCCGAGAGGTTCGTCACGTCCGAGAGGTTCGTTCACGTTGAGAGGTCCATCCACGCCGAGAGGTTCGTTCACGCCGAGAGGTTCGTCCACGCCGAGAGGTTCGTCCACGTCCGAGAGGTTCGTTCACGTTGAGAGGTTCGTCCACGCCGAGAGGTTCGTTCACGCCGAGAGGTTCGTCCACGGCGAGAGGTTCGTCCACGGCGAGAGGTTCGTTCACGTTGAGAGGTTCGTCCACGTCTGAGAGGTTCGTTCACGTTGAGAGGTTCGTCCACGCCGAGAGGTTCGTTCACGCCGAGAGGTTCGTCCACGTCCGAGAGGTTCGTTCACGCCGAGAGGTTCGTCCACGCCGAGAGGTTCGTCCACGCCGAGAGGTTCGTTCACGCCGAGAGGTTCGTTCACGCCGAGAGGTTCGTTCACGTTGAGAGGTTCGTTCACGCCGAGAGGTTCGTTCACGTTGAGAGGTTCGTCCACGCCGAGAGGTTCGTTCACGTTGAGAGGTTCGTCCACGCCGAGAGGTTCGTTCACGCCGAGAGGTTCGTTCACGTTGAGAGGTTCGTCCACGTTGAGAGGTTCGTCCACGCCGAGAGGTTCGTCCACGCCGAGAGGTTCGTCCACGCCGAGAGGTTCGTTCACGTTGAGAGGTTCGTTCACGTTGAGAGGTTCGTTCACGCCGAGAGGTTCGTTCACGCCGAGAGGTTCGTTCACGCCGAGAGGTTCGTTCACGTTGAGAGGTTCGTTCACGCCGAGAGGTTCGTTCACGTTGAGAGGTTCGTCCACGCCGAGAGGTTCGTTCACGTTGAGAGGTTCGTCCACGCCGAGAGGTTCGTTCACGTTGAGAGGTTCGTCCACGCCGAGAGGTTCGTTCACGCCGAGAGGTTCGTCCACGCCGAGAGGTTCGTCCACGTTGAGAGGTTCGTCCACGCCGAGAGGTTCGTCCACATCAAGCATCTTACAAAAGAATACCTGGTAAAAACACCTCAACATGCTACAAGCTACGAGCTGCTTTCAGAGTGTATTTGAAGACTCGAGCTCCCAGAGTGACGTTCAACGTGTTTCTCAGATTGCAACCACATGGTGAGGAGGTCAAAGGTCAACACAACATACATGTCGCAAACATTCCTGCATCCCCGTCATGTTTACAGATAACAGAGGAGTACTGGCAGTTGGCCACATCAGCATCACAACCTACAAGCCTCCTGCAACCCACCCGGTCCCAGACGGGCCTCTGACCGCGAACCGGACCGCCGACCGGTACCGACCGGTACCGACCGGCTACCGTGTGGAGAGGAGTCAGATCTGGAGCCATGCCATTTTTTTTTTTTTTTTTTTTTGAGGCCTCATCCAGCTGTTGAATCTGCCTGACACACACACACACACACACACACACACACACACACACACACACACACACACACACACACACACACACACACACACACACACACACACACACACACACACACACACACACACACACACACACACACACACACACACACACACACACACACACACAGCACCATGCATGTAGCCACTGTGTATGAGAAATCCTTTCCACACACAAACACACACGCACATACATGACCATACACTCACACTCACACTCTCACACACACACACACACACACAGTCCTTAAGAACATCATTTGTCATGTGGTGAGGAATCTCCAGTCATGGTCGTCAGGCTGAAGGCTCGGTCCCGCGGCATTCCTCTGGAAATTTATGTGGGAGCAGCTGTGGTCTCATCCGCCTCCGTACGGACCTGGAGGACCACGGCGGCCCGGGAGTTATGAGGGGGATCCAATCCATTACACACCTCCAGACAACTGTGTGTGTGTGTGTGTGTGTGTGTGTGTGTGTGTGTGTGTGTGTGTGTGCGTGTGTAAAGGATTCAGAGATGGTTTTGCGCTCAGCTCTTTGATGGTAAATGGTTATCCTGAGCTCATGTGGCTTTAAGCGTCGGAAGCCCACGGTCTAAAGGGTCTAAAGGGTCTAAAGGGGAAAAGCCCCGATTTCACGTTGCGCCCATATGGGGCCGGGCCGGGTCCCCCCCCCCCCCCTTTCCACCCCCCGTCCGATCCGGGTGGGGTCGGTCCACAACCAGAGGTAAACACCGGGCCGTGGTAATGGATGAGGTCTTCCAATGGTCACGTAGTCCTGAGTGACATCATCATAAAGCTGGTGTACACATGGAAGACTTCCTGTTCTCATACACATCAAACCTGCATCTCTCCATCCAGAGGCTCTAATGGGATCCAGTGATTCAAACCTGGAACGGCAGCTCCACTTTGGGATTTGAACCCGCAACCTTCCGCCTGTCTAACCATCAGCGCCACTGCTATCTCCAGAAAATGTGATTCTGTGTTTTCAGCCCTCACAGTTTGTTTTGGAGGGGCGTTCGAGGGGCGTTTCTGAAGGGTTTCTCTCTCCCTCTAAACTCTTCGGCAGCAGCTGCAATGTAAAGAGAAGGAAAGTAAATGAAGTGTGATGATGATGTGTTGAAGGAGGAGGGGTCGAGGCTCGGCGGGGTTTCAGCATGCCGTCATCCTCTTATACTGTAAAACCAAGCTGGGATGTACAGTAGAGAGAGAGAGAGAGAGAGAGAGAGAGAGAGAGAGAGAGAGAGAGAGAGAGAGAGAGAGAGAGAGAGAGAGAGAGAGAGAGAGATGGGCCTTGATAACTGGGCCTTGATCACCCTGAGAAGTGACATTAGTAACTGATCCCAGAGCAGTGGATGGGAGTCATTGGAAACAAAAGAAAAATAAAGTTAAGAAGAGACAAAAAAAAAAACTTTTCCTGTCGGACGCCCCGGTGGTCCAAGCTTCAATCCCACCTTGTGACATTTGAAGAAAGTAATTTGTCCCAGCCGTGGGAGGAGAGGGAGGCGAGGGAGCTGAGGGAGGTGAGGGGGGAGAGGGATGAGGGAGGCGAGGGATGAGGGAGGCGAGGGAGGCGAGGGGTGAGAGGGATGAGGGAGGCGAGGGGGCTGAGGGGGGTCAGGGATGAGGGAGGCGAGAGGGGTGAGGGGGGAGAGGGAGGTGAGGGGGGGAGAGGGAGGCGAGGGGTGAGAGGGATGAGAGAGGCGAGGGAGGTGAGGGAGGTGAGGGGGGGCGAGGGAGGTGAGGGCTCAATAAAAGAAAAACATTCTTATCATGATTAATCAGCGGCTCTGTCAGCAAGGTGGAGAGGAGGTGGGGAGGATGTGGAGAGGAGATGGAGGGATGGTGGAGAGGATGTGGAGGGGAGGTGGAGAAGAGGTGGAGGGAAGGTGGAGAGGAGGTGGAGAGGAGGTGGCACAAATGACTGCATGGAATTCCCGGTGTGTCAGACGGAGTAAAGAACTCTGAGGTCTCTCTCTCTCTCCGTTCCTTAACACCCAATGTCAAACTACTTCCTGTTTCAGCCAGGTAAGCTCCGCCTCCTGTTTCACGCGATTTGTAGAATATCACACACAATTAGGGTGTATTACTTAACTAATACTAATAATTAACTAACTAATAACTAAAGCCACAAATGTGATGGTATATTCCTGTAAAATTCCCAGTCTGGATATTCCAGTGTTCTGGAAAACACCTCAGTATTCCACGGTATTCCAGGACCTCCAGGACCGGTGGGAGGCCTGTTTAGGTAATCACTAGAAAGTAGGTTTTAGTTTACTTTTCTTTCTCTCCAAGCAGTTCAAAACAAACTGCTCTGAGCTTCAGCTTGACCCAGGTCTGTTTACAGTATCAAATGATTACACTTTTCAACTTACCTCAAATTATCTGAATTGGCTCCGACGCGGTAAACTCCACCCACTCGGTCCTCCCGGCAGGTTAAAAACACACACTATTTGACCCGAGTCCCAGCGCACTCAGCCCTCCTCGCAGATAGCGAGCTACTCATGTGGTGCGTGAACTCTGGAAGCAAGCCTCGCGCCAGCCTCATCTGGCCCGCGCGGAGGTCATTTGGTCTGATGCCTTTCACTCTCTCTAACCTAAACTTCCTCAGCGCGAGCCAACGGCGCACCTCGCAAACAGCATAAATAAACAACCGCGGGACAAACCGGGGTTGGAGCTTGTTAGCGCACTCCACTTCAACATGAGAGTTTGTTTGTTCAAATTTACTCGCGCGGTGACCTAACTCCTTTATACCGAGCACATGTGGGCAGGAGGGCGAGCGCTTTTTTTCGGGGGGGGGGAGCGGAAAAATCCATATTTTTCCAATATGCAGACGGGGCTGTTCATCAGCAGAGGTTTGACACACGTCTTTGAACAGAGTTAGAATCAACAACTCGGTGGAAAAAGTAAAAGGACGGAGTTGGGCGGTTTGGCTAAACAAATGTCATTTTTGGACGCCGCTGCAGGGAGGATGAGAAAAAGGAAGGATGATGAAAAGAACGAAGAGATACATTCCTGAGGAGCGAACTCACCGCCGCGCGCTGCTGCTTCCTGGGCTTGATTAGAGGGATGCAGGGACTTGTGGGTAAGATCAAGATCTCAGCTGTCCAGAGGGAATTACAAAGAGGAAGCAACATGGGTGTCTTCATCACATGTGACATGGGCTTTCTGGGAGAAGTCTCATCAGGGCGCCGTGCTGACATGACTGGGAAATGCCCTGGCGCTATGTGGCGGCTAGAGGCCGTTTTTGTTGTTGAAAGGTCACAGGTTTGATTCCCCCACGATGGCCAGTCTCCTTCCCTGGCTTCGGCAAGGATGACGTTGCCTTCAATTTCTATGTAGAGCATAGGTAATTCTAAGAGCGTCTTAAAATGTATTTAGCTTCAACTCCTTCAGGCTCATCCAGAGGAATACCAGGACTCACTACGGTCTTTATCTAGTAACCTTGGTGATCCAGGACTTGAATGTTCTTCTACTCTTGCAGTCATAGCTCTGAATAAGAGCCTCAGCTGTAAATGTGACATCATAAAACAGATAGCTGATTGGCTGAGGTTCAAATCTGCTTAAACCCGATAAAAACACCCCTAAGACCACAGAGGTTAAATATTAAAGCACAGTAACCACGTGGTTTAGCTGCTGTTAAAGAACTATTTCACTATTATCAATTAAATATAAGATGTCTTTGTCATTTTCATTCTTTTAACGTGTTGCTGCCATTCTGTAGACGTCCACGTCGGTGTTAAAACCCTCTTACCTGGTCCAGGATCAGTACGGTAAGCCTCTTGTGGCTTGTTGAAGCAAGTACTGTCCAAACTCCCCATACTGTACACTAGCATACAGTATGAGAAACATCCACACGCTACATGACAATTTCTGCATCCTATATTTGAACATATCCATCCATCTTCATCATCACTCTTCATAATGTGGCACAGCATTATGGGTAAGTTACACTACACTTTTGTGTTTTTCTGATGTCTGTTCAATCAAACCTGGAAAATAATTCAACTCAGGAGACAGAACTGAACCCTGTTAACCTGATGGTGAAATGCACGTCACTACATAGGAGACATTCACAGTGCATGTGACTAACCCGACCCATGATCCATAGATCGGTCTAGCCTGGCTGATCAGTCTTATTGATAACCTGCTAATGTTGGCGGTAAACACCTGTATGAAGGACGACTCACCCTGCTGTCGTAGCTAGTAACTATAAGTACTTTTACCCGTTTAAATTACTTCACCCAGTAGCTTAGATGTAATGGCAATATCTTTTACACTATGTCGTCTCCTCCTCCTCCTCCTCCTCCTCCTGAGTGTATTTGACTGTTAGCTGGGTGGTCTGCTCTGCCCCTGGGATACAGCGGTGGAGGTTGGAGTCACGACTGTCAAACAGGCACCGTTTGCTACTGGGACAAACAATACAATGATTGACTGTTCTCCATCGGGGGGGGCTGTTTCTTTGAGGAGACACTACAGTATAAACAAAACATGAAATCCTCAAACAAAACATGGTTGGTGAGTTTATTCTCATCAATACTGAAAACATAATAAAACAAAAACACACATGGACTCTCACAAGTGATTCATAGAACCACATTTTCAAAATACTGAGAAATTAACAGATATTTCTCTTTCATCTGGAGGCGAGGCCGGTACGTTTTAACCAGCAGCTTCTATTTGGACCCTTTTCAGTTTCTATTTACTTTTCTGAATAAGCACTAAAACACCCCTCGCCACATTTCAGTGACCTGCAGACAACAGGACATACGTGGAAACTGTATGACCTATTACTAAAATAGTAGTATTTGTTCAACTCTGGACCAGGGGCCAGTGTCTTTCTTGGATGGTGATGCATCATAGACTATAAACCTTTGGTCTGTGATGCATTCAGCTACACTTGAGGTGATACTGTCGGGCACTAAAGCCCAAGGAGCCGTCTCCAGGCTCTTGGTTGGTTGATTGGCTAGCAGCTCAACGTCACCCAGACTAATCCTACTGTATAGTTCACCTGGCCTCTCACCTCAGTTCCTGCTGCCATGCATGTTTCCCTGTGACGTAACCTTGAAAGTTGCCTTGTGTGCCATCACCCTTAATATAAAACGCCCATAATGTCAATTCCATGCTTGGCTGTCACCCAAGACTAAAATATAAAAAGTAGTACAGACTGTAATGGGACCAAACTATGAAGCTCCACCTTCAGCTTCAACTCTGCTTTGGGCGCTTTGCCTGCGGTGCGCGGCCCGGTGTGTTCGCTGGTTTCTTGGACGCTCCTTCCTTTTTGGAAGCTCCTTCCTCTGCATCGTAGAGGGCGTTCCTGACGAAGCGAGCGGCGGCCTGCTTGTCCAGACGGGCAGACTTCTTCCTGTCTGTGATCTCCTTCACTCTGTTCATGTATGTCCTTATTCGCTCCTGGAAAACAGTTGGGGGAGGGTTACAGAGGGACATACACATATATGCACATACATACATACATACATACATACATACATACAGTAACAAAGAGTGAAAAAGTCAAAAGACATACTCACCAATTCCTGTTTGATCCCATGTTCTCTGGGGTTCACTCCTTGTGTAACCAAGTACACTGCCAAGAAGAAACAAAAATGAGACCATTTGGAAATAGTGCCAAAGGAGTATTGACTGACACACCTTGCTTCAAAGTCGAGACAAAATCAATGTGTGGCTCCTTGGATACATACTCAGAAAAAAACCCACGTATAGCTGCTACGTGCTGACATCTCACAATAGCAGTAGTAGAGTAGATATTCAGTTTAGTAATCCTCCCACTCAAACACCTGCTCTTGCAGATGGTGCATCCTCCCCTTTTAATGTAAGCGTATCTCTTGAAGAGGTTTCATAATAAAGGTATTTCACTCAGATATCAAAAATTACTCTCTCACACAAAACTCTCGTCTCCAGAGAGATTATAGAAAAGGACTACAAATCTATTATGGTACAGACACTCTGATCACAAAGCTGCAAATTCCTGCTGAATGGAGCAGTTCAACAAACTCCTCACATCCCCTTTTTAGTGCATTTGATCAGCTGCCCTGTGTGGGATGTGTGTCTCATACATTACTCATACATACATTATTTTAGTTCATAATTAACCACAGTGAAGCATAACAATAATATACAAGCACATGTGATGAGCTTACTCCAGAACAGTGAATTGAGGGTATAGGCCGACATCAGGTCCAACTTTGCCTGGTCCAAAGGATCCAGCTGTCAATAAATCAGATTTAAGTTAGATGACACATCGAACGTCAGAACGGGTGAAGGCAGGTCAATGTAATGTAACACCTGGACAGATTGATGTGATGTATGGTTCCCTACCTTGTCCAGTAGGTCATTCCTGGGCATTGACATCATCGTCTGCAACATAGTGTTGACAGAGTTGACTGAGGAGTCGAACCCTGTGAGCTGCTCCTCAATCTCTGAGGGGTAGTCTTCAGCTTGAATGTCCTCTGCCATTCTCCTGCACAAATATGAGCATGCAAAGTTTTGTTACCCTGTTGTGTGTGTGTGTGTGTGTGTGTGTGTGTGTCTTCATTTCTCTGAATTGCAGAGAGCGTTACATATCTATGTCATCCAGTTTACCGATCTCTAGTAACATGCTCCTCTTCATATCTATCTAATAGTAAAGTTAGCTAGCCACTGCTAACCTGGTAAGCTAACTAGAAATAGCGCTAACGGGCTAACAACAGCAGCAACAAAAACACTGACGCGCACACTAGAATGAGAATCGACGCTTATAACTGTTTTAACAACGATACATATCTAATTCAAAATAATATTTGACGATAGCTAGCTAGTTTAATGACTCCTTACCGTTATTGCACGCACCACGCTGTAGCCGACAGGAAGTGACGTCGAACAACAACACGGTTTTTCTTCTGTACTCTACTGCCGTCTGCTGTTTTGGAAGAGCGAAGTATTCTTTATATTGTATTAGCATTTTACTTACACCTACTTATACTTGTAGATGATGTTTATCAAAACAATGACCCGTAGCTACGTCGATGTGCTGTACTGGAGTGAGCGGTTTTAGAAAACTAAAGTCAAGACTTCTCCACGACTAGTGCTGCTTTCAAGTGCTGCTCTTAAGCTCCTACTTACTAGGACGAGAGTCAACCTGTCAGGCATGCAAGCTCTTTTGGTCGGAACTAACATCATGGTCCCGGTAACAAACTCTCTTACTCTCTTGGTGTGGTTTTGGTTTGGGAATCAAGCGGCACACTGCTACTTTGGGCAGAGTAGAAGAGTAGAAAATGCGCATCAAACACGGAAAGGGATTTTTTCGGACAGCAGTTTAAGGCAGCAGAGGTATTCACGTTACCATGGTAACCTCAAGCGTCGGTGCCTGCTGACTGTGCTGCGATGCCAGACAGCAGCAGATTGAGTGCATTCAGGAGTTCTTCTTAAAGGAGACGGTCAGATTAAAACAGCTGCAGAAGAGGCTTGAGAAATGGATAACTGTGATTTGGAAAAGCTCTCCATCTCGGGAGGGAAGCTACAACCAGCATTCACACCTGACATAACAAACTACCAAGTGACAGTGGAAAGCAATGTCAACAAAGTGACATTGAACCTGGCTACTAGTGACTGTGGGGCTTCCAGCAAAATTGTGAGTAGAAGTCCAGCTAATTGAACCAACAAAGTTTGGTGTTTAAGTATTTCACGTTGTGTATAAATAACCCTCTTCAACATCAGTATTTCATTTTCTTTTCCAGCTCTTTGGTGACGGTTCCAGGACCATTAAACTGAGCGATGGGGTGAGCCCAGTAGAGATAGAGGTGGTGGCAGAGGATGGCACCACGAAGAAATACTGTGTGGAAATCACCAAGCTGTCTGCTACGACTGCAGGACTCAGTGATCTGGTGTTGGGAGGAGATGTTCCACTGCAGCCGGCTTTCTCTACCCAGATCTATGAGTACAGCAGTGAGTAGAGACGATACGTGATACTATACTGACTGATGTATTACATTTCTGCTGTTCCATTATTTTATCTTTCAACCCATACAGAAATATAATATACTATACTAATATATATATTATTATAATAATAGATAATATTGATTATAATTATATTCATAATATAATATATAATATAATATAATATACAGATGTATATTTTAAAATACCACACATTTATACATGCATATATGTGTACTGGTACTAATACTAGTAGCAAAAATCATGGAATTAAAAAAAAAAAAATTCCAGACCTGGAAAAGTTATGGAAAAGGAAGGTGTGTATTTAGTTTTGAAAATGTGCTGATAATCTTTTTCCCCATCCAGTGAAGAATAGGATGAAAGGAATAAAACAAAATCAGAAAGTTCCTGATAGTTACGGTCCTAAGTGATGAGCTGTAACCAGAAACATTCAGATCAGATAATCAACATAAAAATACATTTGCAACATCGACATCTGACAATATTGGTCATGAAAATTGAACTGTCTACCTGTCATGGAATAGTCTTGGAAAAGTCATTGATTTTTTTGCTGATCAAAAAGAACCATAGTGGGGAGCCCTGTGTATTTACCAGTATACAGAAATGTAGCAGAAATTAAAATTGAAATAGATCATTTATTCAGAACATGGACATTCATTTCATTTATCAGTAGGGTCAGTAGGGTCAGTAGGGTCAGTAGGGTCCTTGCCCTTCTTCACTGTAGGCTTGAGTTTCTTTGTTTTTGTTGTTGTATCTTATAGGTACTGTTCCTTTTCACTGTCATGTTCTGACCCTGCTGCCCAAGCTGCCTGACAAAAACATGAAAGTTTCAGTGAACAGAGAGGAGGGATCCCAGCCGGTCCCACTGAACAGATCCCAGCTGGTCCCACTGAACAGAACCCAGCCGGTCCCACTGAACGGATCCCAGCCGGCCCCACTGAACGGATCCCAGCCGGTCCCACTGAACGGATCCCAGCCGGTCCCACTGAACGGATCCCAGCCAGTCCCACTGAACGTTGGAGACACCACCGTGGGGATCAAGGTCTGCTCAGCAGATGGCAGTAATGTACAGGTAGGATCATAACACACAGAGGACGACTCTCATCCACACAGGCAGCCTGGTGGGATTCTGGCTTTGTGTTGTTTCGTTTGATCATCACAGTAAAATGTCTGCATTATATTTAAAAACATAAAGACCTCACATATCACGCCACCCCTGCTCACTGCCATGGTAAAGAATATCCGCCCACACACCGTTGGTGGTTCCAGGTTCCAGGTAAAAAGACAGTGCAGTAGGTCAACGGTCATCGGGGCAGAAGGAGGACCAGTTTGTTTGGGTGGTATTAGCTGTAGTACTCTGACACATACCTGATGCCCCTCTACCTCCGCCAGCTGTACACGGTGCTGGTGACCCGAGAGCTGAGTCCCATGGCGGTGACCTTCCCTGATGGGAAGGAGCAGCTGGAATACGAATGTCCAGTATCTCTGAGTGCTCTGTACAGGCCTGTCTCTATCAGCAGCAGGTGAGACTGGTGTAGCAGGATATTTCATAACACTTATTATTATTATTATTATTAGTAGTAGTAGTAGTAGTAGTAGTAGTATAATTATCGTCGTTATCTTCATCTTTATTTGTAGAATACTTTACTAAAGCAAGTGATTCACAGTTGATGCAATGATAAAAAAAAGAAATAAAAAACAACACAATTAGTATCAGATGAAACATTTCTCGGTCTGTGAATGGAAATTGACATTTCTCACATGCCATGTTTGTTGTACTTCCTTTGGTTAATCGTTGTCATTGGAGGCTTATTTATCAATTTGGGATATGAAGAAAGTGACTATATGGTATATACTATATATATATATATATGTATATATATACACTGCTATGAGAAAGTTGTATCATACAGTAAACAGTTATTGTTTCAAAGGCGTGGACTATGGAGAGCTCTTTACAATGCCTTCTGTATTGTGGTCCAACATCTTGGCCTCACTGTCTCTCTTGTTTATTTGCAGTGACCCAAAGCACTTCTTCTCAAGGCCTTATATTGAGATGCTGGCGCGAAGGTCAAAGGTCGACCCGCTCAGCGAGTGTCCTCTGGGGAACAGCTGGGAGGTCCTTGAACCAGACCTTGACCGGAAGATGTCCGCCGCTCATGTCAAGTGCTTCTTTGCTTACCGAGGTGCAGATCGGTTATACAAACATTTATCAGAGGCCAGCTTCTCAGGAAGCAGAAATAATCTCATTGGTCGAGTTAAACCTCAATGGGCGGAGCCAAAGAACCACAGTGTTTCCAGCTAAGTAACATTAGATTGAAGCCCAGTGAAAACGGCATGAGAGAGGAGCTAGCTAACATCATGAAGCCTAGCGCTCTGCTACTAACTCAAAAAATGTAATCTAGCCATACTAAATTATCTAGGTTAGCTAGTTAGCCTAGCTGACCTTCCAAATTCAAACTAGCCATACTAGCCTATAGCTAGCTCGTTAAGCTAGTTAGTTAGCCTGCTGACCTTCTGATCATGAACGTCATGCTCATACATGAATGAAGAAAGAAGTCATCGACATTTAGGTTTTTTATTTATATTCTCTTCTTTGCCATTCAGATGCTAGTTAGCTAACTTGCACTACTCTGGGTTCTTTGGCTCCGCCCACTGTGGTAACTCAACCAATGAGATCATTCCTGCCTCCAGAGCAGCTTTGCCTCTGAAAAATGTAGAACTAAAAGTCGAGGCTGCTGCTGCGGTCGCTCTCACTTACATCTCCACAGTTCTGATTACACAACCTATAGGATCGTGTAACATGATGTTACGGTAGACAACCAGCATGTTGCTGTAGAGACGGGTATTATTACTTAACTAAGGACCTGATTTATCGAGCTGTCATGAGGCTACATGAGACTCTACAGTAGGTCTCTGCAGGTTTCCGTCTGTTGAGTCAGTTGGTTGACTGGTTGGTTGTTGGGGTTTTAGCTTAATCAACTTGTTGGTTTCAACAATTCAAGCAATTTCTTCTGTTAAATTTCCTGAGAATTAAAAATGTATCTGTAGCATCAGAACAATATTCACATGCATGTATTAGACTTTCTTGCTGAATACAATGCATGTATATAATATGTAGGGGAAGCAATTCTGCAGATTTGTCGATTAACCTGACTGTTCCATTAAACTGAGTCGACATAGTATTTCTATCGCTGCTGACAGCGCTACTATCATTGTGTGATGTTTGTCTTTCATCTTGTAAATGAAACTATCTGCAAAATGATCAGTCAAGCACACTGTTGGACGGTTCAGTGGAAGACGGCGTTAGTATCCAGTGATTTATTGTGTCTTTGATCTCTTTTATAAAGGATGTGACCGTGTGATGAAACTGTCCGAGGCGGGGTCCCACTCTCTGGACTGTCCCCACAAGCCCCCTGGGCGACCTGGACACAAAGGTCAGTATGAATGATTGAACATCGGACTGCGTCGCCACAATCACTGCCATCGACCTCGACCCCGCTCATCCTTTATTTACAAGCCACCGCTCCCTTCAGCGACCGAGTGCTGATTTAACTTCCACGGTACAAGTATCTCGTGCTTGTGTGTGTGTAGTAATACAGCTGAGGGTGCTACAACATTAATGTGTGCACAGTGTAAGTACGTGGTCTTGTGTTACGTATTAGGAGCCTCTGCTCTTTATATGAAATGGACTGACCAGGTGAATACAGGTGATATTTTATTGATCACACTGATTACATCCACTCCAGTCATGAAGAGGAGATGGAGATGAAGGGATGGAGATGAAGTTAAAGAAGAGTTTGAAGACTTGAGGGGGTGGGACTCTGTAGGCTCAGTGTCCTATATTTGCTTGTGCATCCATATAATGTATATATAGATTCAAAGTTTCTAGATAACCAGGACACTTTTTCTTTCAGGACGTCACAGAGACAAAATGGTATACGAAGCACTTTGCGTCATCCAGTTGCTTGGAGATCGAGACTAAACACACTTTGGAGGTAATAAATATATATACTCTTCAGCTGAAGTAGCTCTGCATGAGATATGCCACCTTAGACCTTCTGAAAACCTCCAATAAACTCAGACATCAGTCTGGTTCAGGAGTGTTCAGCTTCAGTTTGTCAGCCAGTCACATTTAGTAGAGTCAGAATCACTTTGACCAGGAACAGTAAATGAAAAGCTAAACTGTGATCTCCTGTATCAAACTGACCCCATCCTTACAGTGTGATACTTACTATGATGTGTATATATACTAAAAGGTTTTGGTTTTATGTTAGGCTAAAAGGGTGGGGATAAACTCCTTGTATTTGCTCCTGTAAATACAAAGCGATATAAACTGAGTTTAAGTGGATTTCCACCACATCCCTGGTGGCAGAGGAGGAAACTCCAGGTTCAGAAAGTCTTGATTCTTGATTCTCCACCTGTAACACTCTGACACGTGCTTTTACTTTCTGAACCTGGATTTTCCACCACTGCCTCATAGACTCATAGAGTACGCTGATCAGAGACGGATTTCTCTCTTAAGTCATAGTTCATATGGTTTGTATGTCATTACTCCTATTTTTAAAGGGCCGTAGTTACTAGGTTGCTTGATGCCGATTGCCTCCTTGTCCTCCATAGATGCGTCACTGGGAGAAAAGACTACAAAACACAGCAGGAGGCAGTGTGGATAAGCTGTGTGGTTTAGCCCAGGATCAACTGACCCTCTACAGACAACGCCTGCCAAAGCCAGGCACGTACCGCTGTCCCGAGCCACCAGCGAGACATTAAAGGGGCGTTCAGTAATCCGTGACCTTTATCGACCTCTATCGGCCTCCAGTAGGAGTTGCAACAACACTGCTAGAACGTATTTCCTCCCCGTCCCAGCGTATTGTTTTCTGCAGCCGGTAAAATAACAAAAGTGCATGTGGAGGATGTGAATAAATCATTGGCCGGTGGACAGAACCGTAAGTTTCCTAGCTCAGCTTCGGCCATTGAAAAATACATGAAGATGTGCCAGCGAGCGCTAACCTCTGGAGCTTCCTCCTCTCTGACGGGCCAGCCACTCGAGTTACCGCTCGTCTTCTCTAGGCCACTTGTGCCTCGCTAATTGTTTGATGACTCTGAGAAGTGACATTAGAGACTGATCCCAGAGGATTGAATGGGAGGCATTGGAACTGAACCGAGAAGTAACACACCCGGGGGGGGGGGGGGGGGGGGGGGGGGGGGTTGATGAGTTAATGTTCTCCTCTTGAAATATAAACAAGCCATCGCTCTGTCGGATCAAACTACATGGAGGATGAGGAATGAGAAGTGGTGTTCACTCTGACCTCTTGAGTTGTGTTGCTGCAAAACAACCACGTGTTGTATTATTTATACTGCATTATATTATTTATATATATATATTTATACTGTATATACTGGTGCTGAAATGTCAGGAGTGATCTAATCTAGTGGCTCTACAATAAGCACTAGTCACCATAGTTGATCAGCATTACTGCTTTTCTACTGTACATGTGCTTCTATGTGTTTTGCTGCTTACTGGAGGGTAAACTGACTCCACATGGAAAACAGGCCTACGGTCTTAAAGAAACCTCAGAACTAAAAGTGAACCTACAGACGGGTTGGGAGGTTTTGTAACCTGTGTCCTCTGGGATATAAAAGCTCCAACATCAGTGCAGTGTGACAGATAAAGGGAGCGCTTGCTAAGGAAAGTTACTCTCAATATTTCATGCTAAAGATGCATGGACTCACTGGTGAGAGAGAGAGAGAGAGAGAGAGAGAGAGAGAGATCATGCAGCGAATAGAGACAGAGAATAGAAGCAGAAACCAGATATAATGGAGGCTGATGAAGCCTGTGGTGGGTTTCTACTTATGTTGTTGATGCTAGAATAATCTGTGTTTTTGAAATGATGAATTTCAGTATGTTTTTTTGTTTGGTTGATAAAAGTCATAGATTACTTGATGCTCCTTTAAAGTATTTGGTCATTTAAAGCAGTGACGTCCAATCATGTGCCATTGAGGTCCATTGAGGTCCATTGAGGTCCATTGAGGTCCAGGTCTGCAGGTTGGTAGGACAACCTGCAGACCTGGACCTCATTGGACCTGATTTTGCAGATTAGCTCACCTTCAAGGAGTGAACTAGTGAAATGATTGGTTATTTCCAAACACAACGTGGTCTGGTCGTGGTCTGGTCGTGGTCTGGTCCATACATCATACCTGTGTGTGTGTGAAATCTCCCAGGTGATATGCTGCAGTATGAGGACGGCCAGTCTCCTCTGGACCACCTGGAGCAGGCGGCCATCCACTACGCCTCGGCTATCAGGCTGAGCTCCAGAGAGGCCAGGCTCCACTTCCTGCTGGGTCTGGTCCTGGAGGAGCAGCACTACGCTGCAGAGATGTACGGCCTCCACAGGAAGGTATCGGTAGGACGCTCTGTTCAATACGCACCACTACATGGATGCAGTCGGTCAGCGACCCGTCAACCACGCCCACAGTGTGAACGCCCTGTTAGTTCATGTATAACTCATAACCTATAAACCTTTACTGATCCAGGGACAGCTGGCTGAACATGCATGCTTTACATGAACACAGTTTTACATCCACACCTCAGAGCTCCCACACACTCTTACGATAAAACCTTTACACAATAAAAGTTATCTCAGTCCCATGTGGGTCCAGTCAGACCTTCGTCAGAGTGTGACGGTCTGGGATATACGGGGCATATGACAATAGTGTTGCATTGTAAAAGCAGTGTGCAGGATCTGAACCTCTTCCCTCCTCCGACTCCTTCACCCCCAGGCCGGCAGGGACAGCGATGAGTTGAGCCAGGCCAAGTCGACGGCGCGTCAGGATGAGGTACTGGCTGTGTGTAAGCTCCACGGCTTCCCCAGTACGCCGACTCTGGAGAACCAGCTGCAGGCCCTGGACCGAGAGTACCGCCAGCTGAAGGACCAGGGCCAGTCCGGCAAGGCCGACTACATCCAGACGCTCTACACCTGGGTCTCCAGGAAGGCCGGCAAGGTAACAGTGATCCATCTAGGAAACGAAGCTGGATCGGGGAATGCTGCGCTTATTGTAAGTCCATAAATACCAAAAGGTTAAAGGTCATAGAGATGTTATTGATCAGATGTGCTGTGGTCTGTATTGACCACTGGTTTAACAATGTGTGAGATATCAAACATTGAAATCAAAACAGGGATAATGTCGATGCAAGATAAGGTGTTTGTGTCGAGGTCGTAAATCTGCATCAAACAATGTCAACATTTCAACATCTATCCCCTTATTGGCTGATCTGTGTGTTACCCCCCCCCCCCCCCCCCCCTCAGTTCTGCACATCAGAGCACACCAGGAGGCTTCACAGTCCAAATGTCATGTAGCAGCTGCTGACACTGACATTCACTTGTGGCTTGATGCTGGACATCATATCACTTCATAAACTACAGTCAGTTTTTACGAGCACGGTGATCCAAGACAGACAATAGTAATGGTCACAGTGGTTAGGGGTCCCGTTCCCTGTGCATCTCAACAGAACATGGTGCTAACGCTAGCAGAGTCAGCGGTTCCGTTCACACTGGGACCCACCATGCTTTAAAACATGCACCAAACCACATACGTAACATGGAGCTAAGGTCCCAGCTCCCTGGTTGCAGGATGGCAGTGCAGGCATGGGGGACGAGAAGAGCTGTGTCCACCGGGCCCTGATGAAGTACCTGGACGCCTGGTCCCTGAGTCCAGACAGCTGGGAGTACAACCTCCATGTTGGAAGACTGCTGCTGCTGCAGGGGAGGAGCAGGGAAGGCCTGCAGCACCTCCAGACAGGCCTGGCACTACGCCCCCTACAGCCTGCACTCAGGTCAGGCTGTTACAGTTACTACAGTAGGAGTAGTAGTGGTCGTAGCAGTGGTGGTAGTAGTAGTAGTAGTAGTAGTAGTAGTAGTAGTAGTAGTAGTAGTGGTTGTAGCAGCAGTACCAATAGCAGTAGTAGTAGGTCAGGTTGTAATAATAATGATAATAATAGAAGATTTGTGTGTTTGCTTCAGGTTGATCAGGCTGCAGATTCCCGTCCGAACCGAAGAACCACTAGTTTAACTAACCAGCGCTAGTTTAACTAACCAGTGCTAGTTTAACGTTCTCTTGGTTCTCAGGTTCTTCACAGGCCTGGCTCTGCTGCAGCAGGAGCACAAAGCCTCCGAGGCCACGGAGAAGGAGGCCGCCATCTTCCTACAGCAGGGACTAGAGCACCGCATCACACGGCACTGCAGCCTAAGGTGTGTGTGTGTGTGTGTGTGTGTGTGTGTGTGTGTGTGTGTGTGTGTGTGTGTGTGTGTGTGTGGTGACAGTGGAGTGCATTTAGAGCGAGAGAGAAAAAGAGAAGGCAAGATGATGACGGTAATAAGTCAGTGTGCACGCTGTCTGTTTAAACCTTTAAGTTGAGTAGAAAAGAGCTCCATCATTTGGAGCCACTGTGGTCGGTTGGCAGCTGTGCCTGTGTGTTGAGGCATCATCAGTATAGAGGCTGAGGTGTTGCACCACGTAGGGTATAGTTGACGCACTCTTTACCTGTGTCTGATGTATGTCGGATGAATTAAAAGTCTGAGACAAACTCTTCTGTTTGAGATTGAGTCCATTTATTTTCTCCGTTGATTCTTGATGTCCATTAATCCATTAAACAAACATTTCTCTCCATGCAGCAACAATTCGAGTGAGTGAGTGAGTGAGTGAGTGAGTGAGTGAGTGAGTGAGTGAGTGAGTGAGTGAGTGAGTGGGAGTGGTCAAAAACTATTTGCCTTCCGGGCAACACCTGAACCTACAAAGATTGGTTCCTATTTATAGCAAGGAGCGTTAATTGGCTCCTACAATCAGCTTGGGTGTGCTGCCGTTCCTTCCCCTGTCCATTCCCTCAGCAGGGAGGACCAGGACCCGTCAGACCCTCTGTCCAGCACCAGCACCCACTTCCTGCGAGGGCTCCTCACCCTGGGCCGGCTCCGACAGAGAAACGTCCCGTCAGCGAAGGCCATGAGCGCTGAGCAGGTCTACCACACGTATGTTAAAGACGATCACAACATATCTGAGGGTTGTTGATCGATACCAGCGACTCAACGTTTAGAGATGTCTTTCAAAACAGGAGATCAGCTCTGTCAGTGTTGTTGCAATTCCTAGTGGTCGCTGATGAAGGTCGATGAAGGTCATAGATTACATCTCGGGTCTCCTGTGTTGACAAGCCCTGAATCATCACAACGAAGCACACCAAACTGACCCAGGGTAATCTCTCTCTCTCTCCCCAGCATCGCGCTGCTGGCTGCCCAGGCGGTGAGCCGGTGTGTGGGCCGCGGCGAGGTGGCCGGGCAGCTGGAGTGGGTCCTGCTGGAGGCCCACTTCGCCCTGCTGCAGAGGCTGATCCGCCGGGGCGAGCGCCAGGACCCGGCTGGCAGCGAGAGGCAGTCCCTGGTGGCCAAGAGGTGCCAGGCCCTCACGGCTCTCATCCGGCTCACCTCTATCGCCCCCTGTCAGGAGCTGCTGGACATGCAGGAGGAGGTCAGGACAGTCAATAGAAATGTGTATTTTACTTTTTTATTGCCTATTCTTTCTCTGTGTTGTTGATGGTTTGAATGTGTTCAGCAAAATGAGAAACATGTAGAGTTTTGTGTCCTAAAGTCCTGAAGCTAGTCTGTATAGTTTGTGTAGAGACACGTCCGTTATGTGCAGCACTCGACCTTTCACCTCCCCCTCCCTCTGCGGTCAGGTGTCCCAGGTCGCCGTGGTGACCACGCCCCGGGACAGCCACGCCCTCTGCCTCCTGGGTCTGGCCCAGCTGGCCCAGTATGACAACAACCCGGAGTCAGACAGGTCAAAGGTCACTATGTCTGACGCCTGCCTCAGCTTCCAGGCCAGCATTGAGCTGGAAGGCAAACCTCAGTGGGGAGAGCCGCCGGACCAGCTGACCAGTGAGTACCGTCTGTCTGTCTGTCTGTCTGTCTGTCTGTCTGTCTGTCTGTCTGAGACATCCCAGTGATGCAGTAAAAGGCATCAGTCCACGGTGGGAAATACAAGCACCGCTGCTCCACATGCTCCACTTACTTCTTGTGGAAGACATTGAACATGACACCAATAAAAGACAGGTGTGTGTGTGTGTGTGTGTGTGTGTGTGTTTATGAACACTTTACACACAGACTGGGTCCCTATGGGATTAAATAAGTCAATCACAAATGTCTCAGTACTTGTAGTTGTATTTTGCTGCCTGTACGTGTATATTAGTGTTCACCAATGTGTAAAAATAGAAATAGAAATATTTTATTTATTTAATATTTTAAATAGAAATTATCTGTGTGTTCAACTCCAAATCTGTTCTACACATTTACAGATGTTGATATGAAACTACGATTTGGATTTATTAACATTGTAAATGTGAATATACACGTACAGGAAACTACAACTAGAAGTCTTGAGGCATTTCTGTTTGATAGAGATTTATCCTCTATATGTTAGAGGTATTGAAAGATGAACCTCTGGTAATGATCATATGTATATACAGTATACAGTAGTATACAGTAGTATACAGTAGTATACAGTATCTCCATACCTCCATGTGACGATCTGCCTTCTCTCTCAGAGCAGAAGTGGTGGCAGGACAGGATGGAGGCTGAGAGGGTGAAGGCTGCCAAGCAGACGAGCAGCCAGCCGGCGGGAGGCAAGGGGCCTTCCGACACACCCGTGGCCAGGAGAGGAGCTGGGCGTGGCAGGGGAGGTCCCGGACGCGGGCGGGCGAATGCAACCAAAGCTCACACCCGAGGTGGAAAGGCTGCCCCGCCTCCAGCCAAACCCCCTGCAGCCCGGTGAGTCACTGCTAGCCTGGCTCTGCTGTTGCTCACGGACGCTTTCAACGGTTCTGATATGTATTCAGGGAAGGTTTGCTGAGTGTGCATGCTCTTTTTCATATTCATAACACAGTTCTCCTGCTGTGACCGAGCAGCTCCACTGGAGCAACTGACGCTTCAGCTCTCTGGCAGATTTGTAGTTCAAAAGGTTCCTGTGCAGGAAAAGAATGGAAAATGACTTAAATAAGAGATCGATTCCAGGTGTAGCAAAGTTACAAATAAGTCTGAAAAACTATGGAATAAGAATATTCCAGATTTTTCAACATGAATAGATTCCAGCCATGGTTGAAGACAGTATTACATGTCTGTGTCAGCTGGTACCACATGAACCAATACTGTCATCCACTGTGAGATACTTGAGGTAGAAATTGGGCATAAACACCAACCCAGCCAAAGGGAAACAAAAGGACACAGGCTCTTCTAACTAAATACCAAACAGGTTGTAATGAGACACCATTTCAATGATTATTGCACATCAAAATGAAGAGGCTGCTTTGTCCCACCATCCAGACCAGAGATGATGTTTTCTGTCCTGTAGGGGGCGAGCTGGAGCAGCAGCTAAACCAGACGGAGCGACCAAACCTCCCAGCAAGCCCAGTGCTAAGACCCAGATCCCCACCAGCAAGTCGAAACAGGACTACAGCCCCGATACTGTCAGGACAGCAGAGGGTGAGGCTCTCTGCTCTCATACACCCAGAGGAAAACTTCCTCTCCAAAAGATCAACGTTCAGGAATTAAGTGAAGTTCCACAATGACTAAAGTGACTAGTTGATCAAATACATCTTCAGATATATGAGTTAATTAAAAACAATAACATGGTTTGGCAGGTAGAGGGCTGGGAGGCGGGGTTTTGGTGTCAGCCAATCAGAATCAAGGAGCAAGGGCTTCTTTCTAGACCGACGATCAACAATCATACAGGAGAAATCCATCAGAGGAGAGAGAGAGACCAACAGGAGATGGACCAGAATGCAATGCAGTAGCAAGATAGACCAGAATGCAATGCAGTAGACAAGATAGACCAGAATGCAATGCAGTAGACAAGATAGACCAGAATGCAATGCAGTAGCCAAGATAGACCAGAATGCAATGTAGTAGCCAAGATAGACCAGAATGCAATGCAGCCACAAGACATGTTGTGTTTTGAGTAAGGTAGAAGTAAAATGCTGATGTGAGTTGAGTGTTTTCACCTGTGTGTGTGTGTGATGTGACGACAGCCATCTCCTGAGTGGATTTGTGTGTCGACTGACTTGCCGTGTTTGTGCTCCAGAGGCGGCCTCCGGTCCGGTGAACCGCAGGTCCCACATCCCCCGGCTGGGCCTGGCCCGCGCCCTCTGCCGCTCTGCAGACACGCTGGACCGGGCTCACCGGCTCTACCGGGAGGTCATCTCCATGGCACCCGCGGTCAGTCGGCATCTCTAAAGGACGATACCGATATTTGAGTATCTAACAGGTCAATGTGTAGGTTAAGTCAGGGTGTAAGCCAGGTCAACCAATAGCCGTTCCCTGACCAGGTCCACGACGCGTACGTTGAGCTGGCGGAGCTGCTGGAGCCGTCGGACCCCCAGGCTGCCGTGGAGGTCTACAGCAGCTTCCCTCTGAGGCCCGCGGCCGAGCAGACCTTCGACGACGCCTTCATCACGGGAGAGATCGTCCGCATCCTGATGAAGCTGGAGCTCTACGACCACCCGCAGCTCGGACCCAACATGGCCGCCTACGGGAGAGTCATGGGCCTGAGTGATTACCGTTATTACTATTACTATGATTATTATTTGTAGGGGTAGTAATGGTAAGGAGTACCAGGTGGGCGGGCTCTACCACACATTTGCACTCATAGTATTTGCAGGTTGAACAGTACTTGGTCGGCTGTCGACGTGACTGAATGTGACGAAAGGTAATGTTTAAATATAATACTGCGTTAGAGTCATGCAGCAGGCCCATGTGACATGACATGGTGACTAGAGTGATCCAGTGCATCATGCTATTTATAGTGACGTATCAGATTCAGCTTTGCGCCATGTCCAGATAGACAGCATGACATATTACATAGAGTACATACATGCAGCGTGATGTCAGATCAAGTCACATGAGGCGGATCACAAATGGTATTTATGTTTATATGAAGAAGTCTCATGTGAAGGGTTTCATTCCTGAATCAGTCACAAAAACACTTCAACAAAACGGTGTCATCAAGTAAAACTCCATACTGAATATTTCTTGAAGGTATTCTCTAGCTGAATACTCCAGACTAACATCAGAGACGATATTGTTTCAACTAACTTTCTGAAATGAAACCGTTCACATGCTTGAGCATTTATTTCACAATGACTGGCATGTTTCTAATCTCCCGATCTGTGGCTGTGTTTGAAGGTTGCATAGAGAAATACATCGACATCTTGGACGGGAAGTTCATGACCAACCTCCTGAAGAGCGTCTACGCCGAGATCCACGACAGACCGGAGGACGACCAGGAGTTAGAGGACTTCTTCAAGTTCAAATGCTGGATCTGACGAGGCCACTGGCTCTGTAGTGAATGGCTGTTTATCTCTTTGACCCCTTGAGCGAGTCACATCTGAACATTGGTTTGCTTGTACTCTATACTGAATCAAAAAGCATTGTGTGTGTTGAGGGGATGAACTGGAGTGACCCGAGTGGACGGTGTACCTGGTGAATGGGAGCAGCCAGGAAGTACTGTCAGGTTATTAACCTCACTGTGGTATTTACCTTGTTTGATCAAATTTGGTTTCTGTTGGTGTTTCAATGAGTATATATATATATATATATATATATATATGGGGGGGTTAAGTTCATTTTGCAGATTGGAATTTTCGTTAGGCAGAATTAATCTCATTGGTTGAGTTAAACCTCAGTGGGCGGAGCCAAACTGAAGCCCAATGAAAACGACAAGGGGTAAGAGAGGAGCTAGCTAACTAAGTTAACTATGTTAGCTAGCTAGCCTTCCAAACTAGCCATACTAGCCTATAGCTATCTAGGTAAGCCAGTTAGTTAGCCTGCTGGCCTTCCAAGATCTCAAACGTCATGAATCAAGGACGTTTTTAACTTACGTTTGGACCAGAGATGGTTCAGGTTTGTCAGTTAGCGAACTTGGAAAACTGTCGTTCTTCGGCTCCGCCCAGTGGGTACTCCTCTTGACCTCGCCCTCTGATGTCATCAAAAGTAATTCATATTGGATGCGCAACACTGACAAAACGCTCACCCTCTTCTCAAAAAAAAACATTTAATCTGAAAACACAACATTCTCAATAAAGGTATCTCATATCAAAAGTCAAAACTGGAGGACCAACACCAGAAGCAACATCCTACCGAAGTGGAAGAAGAAGAGAGAAACACAATTAAAATCTAGTTTCCGAGCTGGAGGCTGTATGACTCAATCCAACACCCAATAGAGGCTTTTCATTGAGACAGGAAATCTTCTATCGTATTACATGGGTTTTTCCTCAGCACTGATCCTGGAGGAGAACGGTTAGCCTGCAGGCACTACGCTTGTTTCAGGGAAATCATTTGATAAGAGACAAAATTAGATCATCCAAACAAAACAACTCCCAGTTCATTTGAGTCTGAACAGTTTTCTGGTAAGCTAAGTGTGAAGAGTAGCGCCAAGTCTAGACGGGAAGCCTCCAAGACCAGCGGTAGGGAAACAGTCATGTTTTAAAAGACCACCATCGGTCCACGGCCCACCGGGGCTACAGTTCAGCCGCATCGAACGGCAGCGATTAAAATGACAGCAACAGTTCATCTCTTGTCGTGTCTTGTTTTGGTGCCGGGTGGGATGGAGCCCGACCACCCGACCACCATGGCGTCTACGGTCGACTTTTTCACACACGGTTGAGTTTGGTGACGATGAGCACGCGGACGGACTGGTCGAAGGCCGAGCACACACACAGGCCCTGCTTGTCGGGGCTCCAGTCCAGGCTGGCGATGGGCTGGGTGGACAGCGTGACGTTCTGCAGGAGGTTGACGGAGCCGGCCACGCCCATGGCCACGCCCTCCGAGTCCTTCCCGCTTCTCTGAGCAGGATACTCACTGGACACGAGATCAGAGGGGATTGGTTCACGGTTCAGACGGAAAACTGGAGTCAACATACTGTGAATTCCTACTGCCCTTGAACTAGTTTCAATTCAAAATGAGATATCCAGCATTTAAAGACTCAGTTACTCTGATGAATGGATGAAAGGACTGCTGCTACATTTAAACTATCGGCCTACGAAGCAGATTCATCACATGCATATTGTTGAATGGTTCATTTCAATGGTTCAGGTGACTAAGCTGCTGTCTACAGTTTTAGATGAAACTCTTTCTCATCTTGACACCGAAACACGTTTGTATAGTAAAAGATGCATCGCTTACTATTTCCATAGATGTAGGTTTCCAGCTCCGCCTGCGGTCATGAAGATGTCTCTGTTCTGAGGCAAATGCTTCACCTGCCAGATGGTCGATTTATGAGCCTGGAATAGACGGGAAAGACATTTACTGATTTACGCTACAGGTACATACACATTTCTCATTTTACTTTAATTTCCTGACTGGATTTTAAAATGTGGGTCAGTGAAATGACAGCAGGCCGCACCTACATTAATGTGTCCTTATGTCATGAACTGGGATGAACAACCATTTTCCCTCCATTTATTTTGTTCAATTCCAAAACGTTTCAATACCTGGAAATGGTCAAATTCACTTTCTACCCCTTGCCAGACATTGCAGACCTGTGTAGGAACCCTGCAGCCGCCTCAACCTCCTGGTTGTCGTTCCCTCAACGGTGTCCACTCTCCCTGCGGTATTGATGTAACTGAGTATTTTCTGTGCGGGGTGATGCCATCGATGTGGGAGTTACCACCCCTCGTCTTCCTGCTCCCACCTTCCCCTCTCTTTGTGCCAAATGCCAAATCACACCGCTGTGTTTTTTAAATGGCAGGGGAGAGGCGAGGCTGAGAGGCATCACACCTCAAAACTGAACAAATTATAGGATGACGTGTAAATAGAAAAATCGCTGGAACATTGTTAACAGACTTCAAGGAGTAATGTGGTAATGTGGTACCACCCAGAGACCCTGACATGGGAAGGGCAGTGAAAAGAAACAATCATACGGAGAAACGTTCCCCCAGAATCCCCCAGAATGACGTCTAGACATTGTGAGTGTTTTCATCTGCATCTATTTTGGAGATCTATGAAGTTTTCACCTCCCATGTAGCAAAACTAATATGATATTTCTACTTGGGATTTTTTACCCACTTCAATAAACATTTTCAAAAGCCCACCTTCAGGCACATGGAAAGCCCTTGTAGCCCACGTAGCTCGTTTCTGACCAGAACATCAGACGGAGCCTCATAATTCAAGGTTGGAGACATTGATGTGCCAAGTGTTGATCACGCAGAAGAACTGCACAAATATTTAGAGAGCCCTGGCCTCTGATTCCTCTCAGACCTACCAAACACTTGGCAGGCCGGGCTGAGCTCTGATGCCGGTGAAAGTGTGTTTTCCTAGCATGTTCCCACAGGCGCGGTGAGAAGGCCACACTTTTCTCTCCTCGCCGGCCCAGTGTCGTTTTTGGCCGGCGACCACACGGCCACGGAGCATGTTGGGCAAACACAAACCCAAAAACACTTCCAGCTGTGAAAACGGTCAAAAGGACGCCCCCCCTCTCCCTCTCGCTGTAGCCTGAAACGCTAAAACAAAATAACCTTTGACACTTTTTCCGCGTCGGGGCGCCAAACATCCGTCTGGCTCGCTCCACCTGGGTCAATTACCTTTTCGGAAACGGAGGCGAAGCCCTTGGTGGGGTGCTGGGTCCTCATGTCAAAGACGTGGAACTTTCCCTCCAGTGAGGTGGCCACCAGCTTGTTCATGTTGATGTCTTTCCTGTCGAACTCCACGCAGCATACCTGGCCGTGATGTAAGATACGATTACAGTTCACTTCCTGGATGGCAAAAACCCAACCAGAAATAAGTTTCCATACGCCACGATGTGTTGAAATGGATATACGGCGCCCTGGCAGATCACACTACAGTCAAGTGGCGCTGAATCAGAGAAGCAAACACACTTTAACACCGCCAGCCATACACACCGATCACGTGGGTGCTCCGGTGCTCGAGCACCCACCAAAAAGGTTGAGCACCCACGGGGAAAGCCGATTAAAAAATAAATGTATTGAAAAACTGCATCTTTAAAAAAAAAAAAAAAAACGCATCTGTTTATTCTATTATTACTTATTATTATTGGTGAACGTTTTAACTACAAATCGCATTATCCAATTAAACGTGTTCCAGCTCTGTGTGTGTGTAGGCTACGTTAAGGGGCGTGGCCACGTAGCCAACTGCCAATGTAACATTAGAGTCGGCTAAACCAACGTTGTTCCATCACGTAGCTGCTAGCTAGCGACACAGCAAGTGTGAAACACGGTGATGATCGGGTAAAAACATACAAATTTGTCATTAAAAAACAGAGAGAGATACCGAGTGTAAAGACAGTCAGAGTGAGGATCCACCACCAGATGAATTTGTAGCAGAGCAGTGTTGCATTTGGTTTGGGTGTGTGTCTACGTTGACAGATGACAGCAGCCTGCACCACGGTGATTACTAAAGCAAGCGCAGTAAAAGTGATGTTGTGACAATCTTCACCTTGGTGGTATTCACTTCATTTGAGCTCCCACTGGCAAAAACATAAATCGGTGCGTATGCCGCCAGCAATGCTTTGTATATGACGGATGAAACATTTGCTAACATTAAGCCGCTACACAAGGAGATTAAACCTCCACCTCAGTCTCCCTGTGCTTTACGTAACAGCCGGTCTGGGACCTGGTTTACAGTCTGGCTGCAGTCTGTCCTTGTTTGGTCTCTGTTATGGTTCAAGTGCAGGTTGCAGTGCTAAAAACGTTGCATGGATACTTTATCATAATAAAAACATCAATAAATATTAGAATTAGTGTTTCAGAGGAGCGTTGGCTAAATCAAACTGTCAGTTTCATTTCCGCTAGCAGTGATGCCACAAACGAAGAAATGAATACACCTGACCTGCAACAGCACAGAAGAGATTCTTTGCAGATGTTCTGACGCTAAATGTGCTGTACCACAGCTGTACTACGGTTCATCTCACCCCATTTTTGATGTTGGTTTCCCACCGTAAGGACATATTACGGAGGTCGAACAGTTTGATGTCCCCGTTGTCGTAGCCAGCACACACACAGCGGTCCTGATCATTGAAGGCATGGCCTGCAGAGAGAGGGTGAAATGTACAGAGGTTTACCACGATGAAAAGTGGATTCCACACGTCAAACGTTTAATTTATGATGAATGAACCGGAACACTTCTGAAACACCAGACCAGCTGGATCTGAAAAGGACCGCAGAGAATATACACAAATGTTCAACTCAATTTCTGTGTCTCCTGTCGAGGCTCTAACCTCCCACTCCATGGGTTTATTTGTTCATGTACTTCATGTATTGTATTTATTTGTTTAACAGTTCAGGAGACAAAACGGGTTGGCGGTGGCCTAACAGTTAGAGAAGTGAGCCTGTGGCCAGAGGGTTGCCAGTTCAAATCCCAGCTAGGAAAACCAGGGAGGTGGAAGTGAGAAATGCTCTCCGCAACTTCAACAACTACAGTGGAAGTTCCCTCCAGCAGCAGAGGACTGTGGCAGTACTGAGCAGCCAAGTGTAACTGAACGAAGCCCTGGGTAAATAAAGGAGGAACAATATTATTCTCTGACTCAGTATCGAGGACATGGCTGAATGTTGTTTTGTAGTGGTGGTGAAACATTTTATTGAGAAAAGGATTGTGAAACCAAAACCAATAGATTTCCTCAAAAAAAATATTTTACTTGTAAGTTGAAGTAAAAACCAGCGTGCAGGTGTTTCTTTGCACATTTTGTGGGCTACCCGTTACCAACAGTTTACCGGCAAAAACCCTGCTGTTTTTAGATACATGAAACATAAAAAAATAATAATCACTAAACTACAGCTGCATAATAACATTCCACTTTGTGTGGATGATGGAAAGTGGGTCATGGGATTTGGTGAATTTAGACTGGTCACATTTTTGACCCACAAGTTTGGCCGTGCATCACATATAAACAGCCACATCTGTCTAGACGAGGTGGATGCATGCTGCTTGTAATCCTGGCAGCTGCTACTTTACGTACCGAAGGCAACGGTCCAGCAGTCCCTCTTGGCTTCTCCCTCCACGGGCTCCATGTTGGCTACAGGTGAATCTTTCTGTCTGGGATCCCATACCTTCACTGTCCCTGTAACAAGCAAACAAGAAATGTTCACAGGACGTATCGCAAATGAGTTGTCCAGTTGAATTAGAGAGACTCTGGAAGCACGTCAAACTTTACCGTCTCTGCTTCCAGTCACTATCTCAGGTGCGCCGTCGCCAATCCCCAGGCCTCCAACACCATCTATACTGTTCACTATCTCTTTGTGAGCTTTTACGGAGTAGACTGGCGCTTCAGCCATCTCCAGATTCCTGTGGGCAAGAGAAATGTTGGCTGTTAATTACACTACACAACAGGGTTGGTGTCAACTCACATTCAATTCAGTCAATTGATAAAGTGATTAATGTTGAGAAACTTCAAATTCCAATTGTCCAGTTGAACCTATAAAATCATTTTGAATTATTTCATTTTGAATTTGTTGAAATGAAAGTAAATTAAACCCAATTTGACTGAACAAGTTCTAATTGTTACATTATTTCTTAAAGGCCAATGAGAAAGTAGGACACCACAATCAAGGTTTCTGGCAAGCAGATGCTAAGACATGAAGTCAATAGATGGGGATAAAATACCATATGTTGAGATTTCCGTCAAAATCACCCGTTGCTATGTGTCTTTGTTGGAGAGAGGTGGCCCCATATGTCCCACATTTTATGGGTTTCGCTGTCTCTACCTGTAAGACATGATAGACAGGGTTTGATGAGAGCTGGTACTAATCCAACTCTATGGATGTGGCAATACAACAGGCAGCAGGATAGCTATCAAGAAGTCTTAAGTGTAGCATAACACAGGTAGCATTTGGTTTGCTTTTGCCTGGTCCAACCTGTAGCTGGATATGAGGGGTCACATAAAATGAACCAAAAGCTACCTTTGAGGGTGTAACGCCTGGTGTTGCCTGTTGCTATGGAAACGAGTACCTGGCAAGACCTTTCTGGAAAGTTAAGGTTAGCTAACTAACGGTTTCACGGGTTGACCAACAAAACATTACTTGCTTTACATTACAAGCTTGTTGTGTTGCATTAGTGAGTAAAGGAAGAGGACAAGCGTAAATCAAAAGTTACCTCCTTCACAAGCTGGACCTCTCCTTGTTGCACTTCGTATATTTGCATCACTCCAGTCCCTCTTGCAAAGTTCCCCAGGCAGATAAACTTTGCGCTGCACGGGATCCATTTACTGTCAAAAATCGTGTAGTTCAAACTTTTCTGAATGTGGGCGATTATTTGGGGCTTTTCAAGCGGCGTTGACATCTTCGCTGAGTGAGAAATACTTTGTCGGACGGTTGAAATGTTCTTTAAAGTATCGATACACCGTACAGCGCAGTTTGCTGCCAAAACAAATGACGTGAAAGACCCTCCTACAGCTGAGCGTGAGGCTGCCTAAATAGGTGCCTGATAAACTGTAAAGATTACAAGCAAACGTACAAAATTATTGAAAGCACACAGACAAACTCAACGGAAGATTTTTTTGAAATAAAGCTCAATTCTAATAAAATACTGATACATTTTATTAATTGTATTAATATTTTAGCATTTTCACCCTGCAGGCGGTCGCGAAGTTGCTGTTTGGGTCCTTTCCGTTGCACGAGGACAACCTCATGCCCCTGTGGCCAGAGTGTGGCTCATAATTCTGACTTTTTAGTGTGATTTCAAGGCATTTTCGCGATGGACACTGCTATTAATTCAATCCCTGATGTCTGCGCTACCGTCGACAGTGGAAGTGCAGCAGATTCGTTCACCAAAGTGAAGTCTAAAAAGAGCCAGAAGCGAAAACGTGAACAAGATGGAGTGGGTATGGACACAGAAGACCCCGTGGCGTGCAAGCGACCGCAGTTTCCACCAATTTCAGGCGATCAATTAAAGGTAACTAACATTTGTGTGTGTGATCAACTGTCTGTTTTGTTTTTTCTGTTACAACTATCAATGGCTGGTTATTTATCAGTCTTCCTCGGCTACTCTGGCTAAGCTATCACGCTTGCGCAATTTAACGTTGGCGTTGCTAACGTCACTCAAAATGTTATGTATGCCATTATTACACAGTCAATCATAGATCAAATAGAGAGGAATGCATTTACACTCTAAAAATTGGTTTGTTGGCCCTTTCTTATGATGACACCTCATGTTTGTTGCAGGGAGGATCAGATGAGATGCGGAAAATCGCAGTCCCAGCTCACAGATACACCCCCCTGAAGGAGAACTGGCTGAAGATATTCACCCCCATTGTAGAGAACCTACAGCTCCAAGTTAGATTCAACCTAAAAACCAGGAATGTTGAAATTAAAGTAAGTTTAACTGAGCACATTTAGACACCAGTGGACGTTAACCTGCTCTACAGACTCTACTAATACTGATGCTTTACTGCGGACTGTTGTTTACAAAATATGCCCTCCTGCTTTCAGACATGCAAAGACACACAGGACATCAGCTCCCTCACAAGAGCAGCAGATTTTGTCAAAGCGTTTGTGCTAGGATTTCAGGTTGAAGTGAGTATGACATTTTAGTTTTGTAGTAAATGCATATCAGTCAACCAGTCATGATGGCGGTTCCTGATCACAGCTACAGAAAAACTGCAAAAAACTGCAAAGAAATTGAATTTTCTTTGCACATTTATTTTTTCATTTAATTCAATTTGTTTTATTGTGTTTTTTCTTTAAACTAATCAATAAGGTTTCAGTGGAGAACTATTGACTATCAGCATGAAATAACGTCTATCGGCAACTTCAGTCTATACACATTAGTCTTGATGTCAGCCTTCAAACACCCATATGGGTCAAACCCTACCTTGGACAGCCAGAGACTCGTCTACAGCCCCATAATGGCTGTTAGAAAATATTTCTCTTGCTGTGTTGTGAGAAGGTCAATCCCTCCAGCCTGCGACATTGTACAGTAACATGCACTCTCTCCTCCCTAGGATGCCCTCGCTCTCATCAGATTAGATGAGCTTTTCCTAGAGACCTTTGATGTCACCGACGGTAAGAAAGCACTGCCGTAGTACTGCTGACTGCTCTGAGCCTCTCCACATTCTATCAACATTTTGCTCCTCTGGTGCAGCGACCTCAAGGTCAGATCTCTTGGCATGCATTCATTGTGTAAGTGTTTTCCTGTGCTTGCTGTCTTGGCAGTGAAACCACTGAAAGGAGATCACTTATCCAGAGCCATTGGAAGGATAGCAGGCAAGGGAGGAAAAACCAAATTCACCATTGAAAATGTCACAAAAACCCGCATTGTGTTAGCAGACACGTGAGTAGATCCTCTTACAGAAAACCTCTCTAGTTTTTATCTTGTGGACTCAAAAGTTATGAGGCTCTAAACATTTTATCTTTCAACAGAAAAATACACATATTAGGATCTTTCCAGAATATCAAGATGGCCCGGACAGCGATATGTAAGCTAATCTTAGGTAAGGGGGATTACGTTTTTGTAAAGTTAAGAATTTCAGCAGGAGTTTGTCGGATGGTGGATATGTTACTTGGAGTGAAACGTCTCAAACTCTTCATTTCCCCCACGGCAGGAAGTCCACCTTCAAAGGTCTACGGCAACATCAGGGCGGTGGCTAGCAGGACTGCTGAGAGATTCTGAAGTCTGATTGGTTGCTGCCTGTATTTATTCTCTCCCTGATTGGCTGGTGGAATTCCCCTCTTGGTCTGCGTTGACAAGATCAGACTGTTCATTGCCTTAGACATTTGGACTGGCGTCTCTCAGGTTCCTCTGTAACGGCCTCATGTTTTCACTTGTCAGCTGGTTTCATGGTAACAGGTTGTTGGATCATCAGAAAGTTGATATTGATATCCATTATACTGCATATCTCTGGCTGGAAATACAAACGTGTAAATAAATAATTTCAACCCTCACTGGTGAACTAGAAGTTCAGATGTGATTTTTTTATTTTTTTTACATACAACTAATTTATAAAGATGACAATTTCCTGTTCCTGATCGCATCCCTGGTTTATGCACACTTCCAATACATTGTCAATGGAATCTAGACTCAAGAAATGGAAACCTTAAAGGGATAGTTCACCCCAAAATGAAAATCCATGTCAGCTGAAACTCCCCTGAAGTTCGGAGGACCACCACACCCAGAGACGTAGCTCCTGTAGCTCCTCCCAAACCACTTCAGGGGTCCACCTTCCTCCAGGTCTAAATACAGCAGAACATGTTCATGTGATTTCTCCAAATGCACTCAGGCAGGAGACTGTTTGTGCGTTCTAGAGATGAGGGAAATATTGGACTTTTGAACCCACAATGCAATTTTGATTACAAAACACTTGGACTATGCTGCATGAGGTGTTTGAAGAAATTTGATGCACTTTTTTCGTTTTGACCTGGAACTACAGGGGCTGTGAACTTCACTGGAGCTTCGACTGACATGGGTGTGACTGTTGTGCAGGTGTCTCAATTCAAATGAACAGGTGTGGTTACCGACATGCCAAGAGGAACTGAGATGTGAAGATGAACCACCGAAGAAGACGTTACTTTCAACATTTCAAAGTTTATTTAAATTTTTTTTATTTTCATACAGTATCAAGTTTCCAACAGTCCCACAGCATAAGATGCAGCATGCAGAAAAAGGAAAAAAAAAATAAAAAGGTTCTCAAACTTAAAACCGTTTCAGATTTCCCCACACAAACTAAAAAGAACCCAAATCCCTCTGAGAAAAAAGTAGCACTTACGAACTAAAGCGCGGTCTGAACTATACAGAGAACAGAGAGCCAGAACTGCGTTTAACAAATACTTATATACAAAAGAAAGAAAAAAAACAAAAACATCAAATTTCCCCTTTAAGCTGAGTACAGTGTGTGGCAGTTTGAGACAGGATCAGATATGCAACTGTTACTGGAATAGAAGCATCTCGCTGACCCGGGTAAAATACAAAAAGTTACATGTAGTTCAGTTCATTTGGATTACCTCTCATAATATGTGTACATTTACCAAAGTTTGGCAACATCCATATTGTATACCATTAAATTCTTAAATATATTAACATCACCATCCATGTGTAAACAAGAGGATTATTTCAAAAAATTGATCTACATGCACAACAAAAAATATATTTCCATGTCATGCAAGCACAGGGAGGCCCAAGCCGTGCAGAGCTTTGGGATGGGGGACAACAGGGCACTCCAGGTTCACATCTCTGACTGAAAACTCCTGTTCAAACCAGCAGCAGGTCTACAAAATAGCTATCCCGATGCCATTATAGTAGGAAGCATTTTCCCTTCCAAATTAAAGTTTGGTTGTGTTTTTCTCCCTGCTCATACTAGTGGGTTGGGGGGGTTGTGATAGAAAAAAGTGGGAGAAGAAGCCAACTTTTGAAATGTACACGTTCAAGAAACTAAAATATACAGTCTATCCCATTGCACATTGATCATGCCAACGTTATTCAGAAGAGCTTCTGTCTGACCGGTCCTGCTGTACTGAGAAAGGTTCGACTTCAGAAGGGCTCGTGTGAAGCAGAGACAAAAACCTCCCCCTCTCGCCGGTTAAGAAGATGAGCCAACATTGATTACCTAATATACACACTGGTTAAAAAAAACAACGCTGCCTGCAGACACGTCTCCGTTAAGTTGCTGTATACTTTGACATACAGTATGTATCCTCGCCACAAGTCACTCTGGAACTGTTGTCGTAACTATTCTCAGATCTCAGGCAAGTCCACTGCATCAACCAGCCTCCGCCCTTAATGTCATGAAATAAAAGTATACTGAGTATCATTCACTGCAGGTCATTTGTCAATGTGAGTTCAGAGCTAGTCTTTGCATCGGGGGTCGTCTCACGGATGCACACTGTTAAACATAAGATGCTTCGTCGAGAGTAAACCGTGCATCAGTCTGCAAAGACGTCGCTTTCTTGGCATTAATTTATCTACTAATAGTTTCATGACAGGAAACAATATAAACATGTTTAAGTATAAATAAAACTAGCACTCTTATTACAAAAACAAAAAACATGAATTACTTTGCTAAGTGTGATCAGAAGCATTACAGATCTCAAGTGTAAGTGAAATGGAGGACAAAAAGTCTGAGTGTATGAAATTTAGTTTTCATCTAATATCTATGTGTGGTTGTGACTCGCGGCCACAAGCCGGCTCTCCGACGGGAACGACAGCGGTGATGATAAGTAATAACTTGGACTGGTTTCTGGATATGTTCTGGTTGGCACTTCATACCCTACTTCCTATTGGTACTGAAATCAAAGAGTCTATATGCTATACACGTCCCTCACGAGAGAACCATAGATATACTTGCGTTTTTTTTTTCTTCTTTATAAAAGACGAGAACAAAAAATAAATATCAAAAATAACAATTAACAAAAAAAAAAAAGAAAAAGAATGAAATATGAACAAGCCAACCAGCCTCTTCACCGCCCCCCCTCCCCCCCCCACCCCCTTCCCCTCATCCAAAATCGGAGATGCTCTTGCAAATGAGAAATAGCTGTCCTTCAGTCTCTTAAAGTGCTACGACCGGGTTATTGAGAGGTTTACAGTTCAATAACACTTCAAAGTTGGCTTCACGAGGCCTGCAGTTTTGAAAGAAAAAAGAAGTGGCTTCACATAGAGAGAGAGAGAGAGAGCAAGAGAGAGAGAGCAAGAGAGAGAGAGAGAGAGAGAGAGAGCAAGAGAGAGAGAGAGAGAGAGAATACTTCCATTGAGTTACACAGAGAGCGTTTTGCCGGACGTCTTGAGCAAATCTTCAGAGATGGTGGAGAAAGCGAGTGTGGAGGAGGAGGGGGGTTCAGCGAGCGGAGGAGTGCTCACACGTCCACCACCATCTTTTTGTGTATATCGAGACCGCCGACCACCTGCGAGGGGAGAGAGAGGCACAGTAATATACACAGGTTCATCCGGAGGTGTTGTAGGCAGCGATGACAAGGTGAGTAAAAAAAGGTAACTACGACCTCCAGTTGCATTTTGAGGCAAACCACCACCGACATGAACAACAAAACCAATGGTGCTTTTAAAGTAATAATCTATCAATAATTGATACGACACAACAGCGATTCAACCTCCAGCCAGTTCAGGAAAGCTTTTACATCTGCTGCTCTAACCACCCGGCGTCAGGTAGGTCTTTCCTGGGAGAAACCCTCCGGAGACAGGAAGTGATGCGTTTTCCAGCAGCAGAAACAGCGGTTTGTTTGGAATCAACAGAAGAAGAAGAAGAACTGGGTGGCTAGCGTGAGCAGCGATAGCCACTGCGGCTGAACAGACAAAGAAAAGAGCGCCACCTGCAGGAACTCAAACTCCATCAGCAGAAAATCGTCACGGCTGACACCAAACTCAGGTAGGCGTCAGGTAGGTCTTTCCTGGGAGAAACCCTCCGGAGACAGGAAGTAATGCGTTTTCCAGCAGCAGAAACTGCGGTTTGTTTGGAATCAACAGAAGAAGAAGAACTGGGTGGCTAGCGTGAGCAACGATAGCCACCACAGCTGAACAAAGAAAAGAGCGCCACCTACAGGAACTCAAACTCCATCAGCAGAAAATCGTCACGGCTGACACCTTACTTCGCACTATCACAACTGTCCTGGTGATGGTGGACTCACCCATCTGGTGCTCCATGTTGGTTAAGAGGTGGTTGATGTAGTTTTGGGGTATTTCTTTACATTGTGTCTTGGCATACCCGCAGTACGATCACGAGGAAGCTGCTGCCTATCAGCTCACAGTCATCACATTTGGGATCGCCAATGGGTTGTTGCGGTACCCTCCATTTCAAGGCTTCCTGCAGCACTTAAAAATAGCACCAGACCCAGGAGACACACATACTCTGTCATTTCCTTCTACTACTACCAACCCTTTTGATAAAATCCATTTTTATATCCGCAGTGTTATTTTTAAACACGCCAGGTTGCGGTTCCTTACACACTCGGATCAGGAATGCTTTCAGCGAGACACAACTGAAACCGTGTCACACAATCCCTTCCACGTGAACCTTGAAGTGTTTGAGCAGCATGGCTTTGTTAAAAAACAGGATCTAATGTTCTTCTGAGCCATCCTGAAAATATATACTCCCACAAGGACGAGAGCCTTTTTAGTTCAAGGCTCCGGAGATGCAGCCGTCGAATGTGGGCCTTGCGTCTGTCAAAGTTAGAATTGGTTCCCTTTCATTTATGGAAACGTCTCCGAGCAAGCCGGGTTCCACTGGGGGCCTACGAAAGACACTGGGATGGATGGTACCGTAGGCTTGAGATTTTAAACAAGCCAACGCCATTCATGTGTTGAAGGTCATTTGGGCTGGCTCTCTGATCTAAAAGGTCGCCTCAGGTCAGTTATTGATCTTTATTTGTTGCACAAAACATCTTTAAAAGCTTTGGCCACTCTTCTCCATCTAGTCTGAGACGATTTGAAATAGTACGACTGGAATGCTAACACATTAGCAAAATCTTGGATCTTGGTCTTGACTTGGAACGACACCTTTACAACCCAGACAGCCTCATCACTTGCCTTGCACATGCCAAGTGTCTTCCTGCAGCTTAATGACAGTAAATCAGCAGTAATCATATTTGGTACATAAATCTTCATCAACGCTATCTGCAGTAATCTTGCCACTTGGTCAGCCAATGTAAGGCCTTATGACAGAGACCTGGGTGAAGAGCAGGTTAAGAGTGAACCAGTCCTGCTTTCTCCAGCTGAGAAACATCAGAACAATGAAATCTTTCTGTCTGAAGGTGAAAAGGTTTATCCATTATCCATATTGGATAGCCATACAGCCTTTTCATGGCTGCAACAGATGCCAAAATGAAGCAGCTCGGCTCTTGAAAGGCACAAAAACAACAGGGCCGGTATCACCCCTCTCCTCGCGTCCCTTCAGTGGCTCCTGTCAGCTTTACAATGGATTTTAAAATCTTGGTGCTCGGTGTGGTCTTGCACTTCAGTGTATGTTGGATCTTCTGTGCCCTTACAACACCCCTAGGTGCCTTCGGTCTCCCCAGCAGGGGCTCTTGGCAGCTCTCGGTCAAGGCTCAAATTAAAGGGCGATCTTACCTACCTTTGCTAGTGCAGCCACTAGACTAAGGAACAAGCTTCCTGAAACTGTTAGGTCAGCAAAAAATCATTTAAAGACCAAGTTTTTCTCTGTGGCTTTCAGACTTTCATACACAGCAGAGCAACTTCCTTATTCAGGGTGTCTGCAAGTTTCATAAACTTTATTTAACACTTAAGACCTTTTTGATGCCAGTTAGAATGAAATATAAGCCAAATGCAAAAATTAAACCAACTGTAGACCTATCAGAATATGGTCTGCATGACTTTAAGAACAGCACACCAATAAAACCACACATTTAATTTTTAATTTTTAAACTATATTCAAGACCATTTAAGCCCTTGAGATTAGATAATATAATTTAAGACATTTTAAGATTTTTTTCAGGACCTGCAGCAACCCTGTTATTATGGCGCTAGCTCTACAGTCTCCCTCTTATTACCCCAATGGTGGAATGACCTTCCCACTGCAGTAATACAGCATAGTCCCTCCTCCTTTTCTTTGGCAGGTTGTGAACTAATCTCTTTAAAGAAATACCCCCCCCCCCCCCCCCATCACATCCACTCTCTATATCTTACTCCCATACTCACTCTAATATGCTCTACTCTTTCTAATGCGCTCTTATTTTGAAGTAGAATAAAATCATCTACCTCTGTCATTCCCCTTTATTGCTCATTTCACACTATGCACTTCCTTCTATTGGTTTATTACTATGTTGGTGATACATGTGTGATACGATGGAGGTGCTAAAGATATTTCACTGCTGTACTCTGTGTAAGTCACTCTGGATGAGAGCTTCAGCTACATGCCTTAAATGTAATATTTGCAGGAATTTGTGCCAATATTCATGCAGTATCCAATACAGCCACGATGCTGCGTCTGGGTTTTCAGTGCTCCCGTCGTAAGCAGCAAGAAAACACCAACCCATGTTTACACCCTTTGACACCGCACTTCAACAGGAAACATGAAATTCAAACTCAGTGCTGTGAAGCCTAAGCAAAATGCTGTTTTTGTTTTTCCACAGTTCTCTGCCCTTTTGACATTAGCCTTCACCACAACCGGCTGCATCAGCACAAACGTCACCGCCCCCAAAATACCCCAGGGCGTGTTTTCGACTTACTGCACAGAACTCTTCGAACGATATCCTGCCATCACCGTCCTTGTCTGCGTTGATGATGGTCTTGTCCACGATCTGCTGGAGCTGCGTGTCCTTCAGGTTGTTGCCCACCATCATCTTCAGCACCTGGAAGAGCTCGCCGTTGGAGATGTAGCCGTCCTTGTCCATGTCATAGATCCTGAAGGCGACTGGAGGGTGAGGCATGGCAGGCGGAAAGGCAGGAAGGCGAAGCGGAGGTAGACACAGGTGAAAATCACTCACTCATCATCAGCGTCCAAAATTAACACCCACCGACAGCCATATGCCGATGACATCTGGCTGTCTGTGGCTGATAAACCTGGAAGGGATCACCCGCCACACTGGCCAAAAACCTTTGAATGCCTCAGTTTTATACAGTCTTTGCCTGTTCTCAAACTTTGTCACTGCTGACCAACATACACTTTCTCTGACCCTTAATCAAACAGGCTCCTGATTGGCTTAACTTCTGTAAACTTGTCTTCCAGTTTCTCCGCTGCCTGGACGGCTAACTAGCCTCACTTCCCATGTGGGCTGTCACTTCATGAAGAATTACAAACTTGATCTACACCTGCTCTTGTCTCTTTCTCGAGTCTTCCACACAGTACCTGACTCTACAGCCCTGAACACGTGTCATGTGTGAATGTCATGTTGATTGTTTTGGCCAGTAAAAATGACTTTTGGCGGGTAAACTCTTTCAGTTTACCAGCCCTCGACAGGTGGGCCAAACCGTTAATTTCGGACACTGCTCAAGATTCATTGTTGGAGCAAAATACTGAAAGTACTCTTTCAGTGTAACTTACAAAATGAGTAGTTTACAGAAGTAGTGGGCGTTCTACTTTATTTCCAAAGCCAGCAGGGCATGGTGAGGCGAACACAGAACAGGGGAGACACAGGAGAGAAAGCTCCGGCGGGACTCAATCCCAGGCCAGCAAAGGACACATGTGGCTCCAGAGGTGGTGGGTGGGGGTGTGCTCTGAGCCGCTAGCGCCACCTCTGGCCACATGTGCTTTTAAAAGAGTTAGGGCGGCTGGAGATCTGCAGCTCTACTTACACCGAAGCTTCTGTTCCTTGTCCCCCTTGACGCTGAACTGTGAGACTCCCTCGATGAACTCTGGGAGAGGAGAGCAACAGTCAGTGCTAAGGGTTTGCAAAGTTGCGCAGCGTTTAATTTCCTGTTGTTTTCGCTATCGATTTGTTGGCGAGGTGTAATGAGAAAAGCATCGATTGAAATTCAGGTTCTTGACTTGGGAGCTGTAATTTGTCTGCTTTAGGGAGTGTGGCGGTTGTCTACGTCTCTTGGTCTGTGTGTTTAAGACAAAGGGCTGTGGTGGAAGTCTTTTTGCTGGTGATCATGAGAGGCACGAACATTTGATTTATTGTAAAAGTATATGAACAACATTGACCCGGCGCCCATTTTGCAAAGTGTTCCTACTGTAAGAGAGAGGTGTTGAGAGAGACTTCTGGGTCCAAAGTCCCTGGTTATTGTGTTTTGTCATGTTTCTAAGCCTGGAGGACAATAGGCCTGTTTTACAACACCTATCGTTCAGGGTTTTATTTATTTACAGTTCAACTACTGGAGATTTGTTTTGGACACTAAAGGGCTCTATAGAGAACAAGTGCTCTTCCATTATTATGGGAATTCCAGTCTCTACATTCACAAACATTTTGCATCTAATGAAACTCAAGTGGTCAATGGTCTTCACTACAGAAGATGAGCTTGGGTGTTTCTGAAACAAGCTGCAACTGCCTGATCTGTCCGAAGGCTTAAAGACTCAAACATGCCAGTAAAAAGCGTAGAGGTATCCATACAATGTTAACATTATATAGATACCACTACAGCATTTTACAAATCAGGTTTCTAGGTTGGACACCAAAAAAAAAAAGTAACCTGAAGCTCATAGATCCATAAATCTACTGTATAAACAGATACTTTATATGAGGACATAATTCTGGTTGGTCACTAGAAATGATCAACAGGAAGCTGCAGAGAAAACCCAACAAGCTGCTATCAGAAACACTTACAACCTACAGCTTTACTTTCCATCCTTGTACCAAGTGTGTCAACCTGCTTCTGCACCAACAAAGTCGCCAAGACAAAAAAAAAAAAATATTGAATGAATGAATTTCCTTGATTAAAGTGATTCAGAATCACAGTTTCTTTTTATATGTATTCAAAGCCTATTAAAACTTTATGGGTATAAATGAAATGACGAGGAGGAATTCGGGACAGACGTTACAAAGGCCTTTTTCCAGAGTATCCACCTGTGATTTAATAAAAGTAGAAGCAATTTAAGTGCACAATTATACTGTAAGTATTTCTGAAATGTGATAAAAGTTGTGATCAACATTTGTAGTGAATTGGACTTTTCCAGAGATGAAGACAGAAAGACGTGCTTCCCCATCCCGTCAGTGGGGATTGCCCACCTTTAAAGTCCACCTCTCCGTTGCCGTCCGTGTCGAAGATGTCGATGACCCTCTGGACCAGCGGGTTCTGTTGCAGCTCCGGCAGCGACATGAACTCCTCCACGCTGAGCGAGCCCGAGTTATCTAGGTCGAGTTTCTTAAACCTCTTCCCTAGCCTCTTAATCTCGTCGGCGTCGACTGGAGACAAAGAGAGAGAGAGAGAGAAGTTCTGGGTGAGACATTTACATTTTAGGCAATTTATCCGGAGCAATGTTGAGTCACCGCAACAGCAGAGCGAGCTTCAATTCATTCAATTTCCGCCATTGCAACCTAACAAACAGCAAGAGGGTGCCATGTGGTCAGAGCCAGGATGCCCTGACAACGTTCCTGTGAACCCAGAATGGTCGTGTAGGAGAGAAGTGCTAGGAAAGGAATGAGAGGAATACAGCCAAGGAAAGATGTTTTTAGAATTGGATCAAAACAAGGCACAGTGCACGGCTAGCATTCCCCCCCACATGCATGCATGTACACATCCTCACTAGCACCTGCATGAACTGTATTCCTAAATTACAGTATCCACCATTGCAAGTAGGTCAAGGACACCACTTCCGGCTTGCATAGGCCCGAGCTGACTGCACCGAGCTCCAGATCCACAGTAACCACAGTACGTTTTGTTCTGCTTTCACCCAGACAGACTTGAAACGAGTGCAACAGTAGAACGACTGACAGCATTACAGGCAGCCAATGGCAAGTAGTGCAAAGGTCAGAGCCACAGATTATACTGCTGTGACCCCAGAATGAGCACGTGGAGAGAAGAGGTAAGGAACAGCTGAGGTCATGGGAAGGAGACAGACAGACAGATAGACTTGACCTTTGCCTTTTACAGTACTTGCTTTTATCCTTGTTTTTTTTTTTATTCCATGTTCATTGTTATGCACCAAAACACCAAGTCAAATTCCTTGTATGCGAAAACATACTTGGCAATAAACCTGATTCAGACAGACATAAAGATAGACAGATAGATAGACAGGTAGAAAGACAGACAGATAGATAGACAGGTAGAAAGATAGACAGATATAACTTCTGCAAACTTACAGCCTTTCTTGTCTGCTAGTTCGGTTTTACCGGTGGAGAGCCGGACCTTCCGTTCCCCCGCCATCTTTGTCCCCTGAACAATGGCATGTAGTAATCCGGAAGCAATAACATGCCAGTGGTTAATTACTATATAAGCTCATTCACACGTTGTCATGTGATCCCATTGGCCAACCACGAACTACTACCAGGCCCGCTCTAATCTGGGTCCTAACTGATAGAGGCCATCTATTAATCTTTACACATTGCCGACAGACGGGGGAGAGGGAGGGAGGACAGTCAGATTAATGGACCAAGAATTCAGTTCAGTTCTATTCAGCTTTATTGATCTCCGTGGGCACGGATGGATAAGACGCAGAGAGAAAGGTAAGTTGAGCATGAAGGGAAATGCATTGACACGATGGCCAAGGAGATAGGAGAGGGAACTGGGAGGGAGAGCGGGAATACCGTCCATGTTAGACTGGAAATAACGGTCACGCCGGCCTCCTAGTGGTGAGACAAGTAGGACATGTGGGAGTTTTTTTGCAGGCTCTGATATCTCCCACTTGGAGATGTTAAACATGGACATAATGATGAAATAATAAACAAAACAAATCAGTTCTATTATCTACAGTCGAAAAGAGAGTAAAATATCTCCTGCAGTTCATGGTTGATTTTAAATTTGTACAGAAAATGAGTCTCGATGTGGGCGCTGCCAAGTTGTTGAGACAAGATGTCATCCCGTTCTTCCAGTATGACATGAACACGACAGGAGAGAGAAAGAGAGAGAAAGAGAGAGAGAAAGAGAAAGAGAGAGAGAGAGAGAGATGGGTTGTGTTTTGGGTTTCAGGGTTCAGCCATGGCCGGCTACATTAGCCCGATGACTAATCAGAAAACAGAGGAATGGCTGTGTGAGTGTGGTGGAGGAGTGAGAGAGGGAGAGAGGGAGAGGGAGAGAGAGGGAGAGGGAGAGATTCCAGGGTGAGGAATACAGTACAGAGCTTTATATAATCTACTACCACGTCTTGCACCGTCCCGTTGCTCTGCATGAGGCCCTGCTGTCCTGCAGCATGTGTACCATGGTACCATGTGTACCAGTATGTACTCTGCTACTATACATGCTGATGTGTTTATACAAGAAACGCCTGCTCATCTATTCTATTTATTGCAGCATAAAACAACACTGATGTGATCCTCCTCTGCAGAGTGTGTTTATATTGTCTTAGGAACATGATTGTACAGATACTTCAAGATCTGGGTTTCAAGACCCAGACTTATCTCCACTGGTAGAACTAGCCATTGGTACACATTCTCTACACGACTCTAAATACACTAAAAAAGGTGCAAGTGATTTGGTGATGGATGTTATTGTTTTTCTGTTCTGCAGGATTTCAGGCTATTTGCACATAAAACCTCCGTTCATTTCGGAGATTGACGGTTTCCTCCCCTTCTATGTCCCTGATCACGTCCTACAGCACACACGCACACACGCACACACGCACACGCGCACACGCACACACGCACACACGCACACGCGCACACGCGCACACGCACACACGCACACACGCACACACGCACCACAGGTTTTCTGTCTTGTGCACCGCTAGTCCGCTAGGTGTGAGTTATCAGAGCCGACCACGCGGCCGTCCTGTAACACAAAACACTTCCTTATCAGCAGCCTCCAGTTTCCTGTTCGGAGCCAGATGACACCAGGCGGGCTCATAGCGGCGTCGGTCGGTCCTGTCGAGGTCGAGGCGGCAGAGCGGCAGCATGAGACTCAACGTAACCACTCAGGACAGTTCAATCACTCAGCTCGCGGTGCAATGCATTGATCCATTTTACAGAATTTGGTTTTGTAATGCAGGGTTGGGCTTTTGGCAAACAATTCTGATTGATTAAAGTACAAGTCAATATATTTTAAAGGAGAAAATGTGACAGTAAGTACACTTTAAAATACATGTTTTAAGTCAATGATATTAAAGTCTATCAAACTGAAACTGCTTTGATTGATACTAATTTTTATGTGTGTGGTTTTTGGATGATACCTAATCCCAGACTACTGAGAAGCGGTGGATTAATCATGCATGGTTAGGGGTGTGTGCGAGGCATCTATACAAATTTCCCAACATGCAACTGGTGAAACATCAAGAATAATGCTTTGCTGTGTTGGGATTGAAAATTAGAGACGTTTGTAAAAAGCACACGACGGGTCATCTGGACCCTCGGAGACACATGCTGTGTGTTTTTGGTGTGAAGAGCGCCAAACACGCCGAACCATATGGACCGCCGGGTCGGGCTGCACTCCGCTTCCAACCGAGTCGACTCAAGGACGTGGATTTGCTTCAAATTAAAAAAACGCTGAAAACTGCGACACAAAGCCCACAGGAATGGAGCTGGGAGCAGAAACCTCTAGCGCCGAGCAACTGGGACAGCAGCAGCACTTCTCTTTTTTTTTGGTCGGCCGATAACTTTATATAATGGAAAGGCACTTGTCAGCAAAAGAACAGGATGCTGCTGCACCTGCTCGCTGAAGGAGAAGTGAGGCGCTAACTAATGGGAGCGCTCAACTTGAACTCTTCTGCACGGCTCAAAAGGGTTGAGCAAGGCAGCAGCGCCACCGAGGTTAGCGGTGTGATTCCCTGTGCTGCTGGACGGATGCAGCAATCCGCCCATGCTACATACGGGTACCCTCATGATGCTGTGAGGCACTCTGGATGAAAGTCTCCACCACACGGCAGATGCTAACGTTAATCTCTCACAGCAGTTCCCTGCCTCAGTTTGAGTTCCTCTCATCGCCACACAGCCAGGCCAGTTACTGAAAAATCGCTCTGACATTTACAACACATAACAAACTTCAGTGTAGCTGCTGACTGGGGAACATTTCAAACATTTCAATAAGGTGCCCAGATGCCTCTTTGCAGACTGGAGCTGCCAAGTGAGTAGGTACATGTATTATTCATGCTAGCGAGGAGGACGACAGCTTCCTCTCTTCCTCTCCTCTCATCCCCTCGCCAGTCTTGAACCAACAAGTCCTTGTGTCTGCCAGCATCACAGATGAACTTACTAACAACTGAGCGAGACTAAAAAACGTGTACATATGGCGCTTTCTGGAAACTGTTACGGTCAAGGTTTACAGACTCCCGAGTTGCGTCACAGCCAGAGGTTTTGACTCCCGTTGAAAGGATAATTGGGCCTCACTTTCCTCGTTTACGCCATCGTGCCGATCAATTCTGATAAAAAAAATTCACCGATTGCTTCACGGGGCCAAACGGAAATTCAAAACGCATTAAGACGGACAGCCAGCAGAGCAAACAGGGAAGTGTGAGTAATGCTAAAGAGTATCAAACGGACGATTACAACCGAAATGTCATGTGAAAATTGTCCAGCCGCTACTTAAAAAGGACAAATTTGTCAGAGTTGTTGGAAATGTAACAAAGGTGGTGTATAAAAGCAAGAGGGTTGACTTGTTGCAAGAAGAGGATGGTGTAAACATAAATCTTTCTACCGTCCTCTTCCTGCAACAAGTGAACCCTCTCACTATAGACTACCTTTGTCCACCGTCCATTTCAGAGCGGGACTTCTCCTTGAGCTAGACTTTAGTTTTCTGGTTAAAAAAGGTCTATTTCTGTAGCGATCCTTTCGGTAATGTTGTCAGACACTTCAAGCACTTTTAGTGGACGTACTTTGACTGCCTCTATGCCCCTACAGATTACGTTGCAGCCATTGAGCCCGTTTCGCGACTGCCGACTGAGCCGATCTACCAGAGCAATTCCGAAACTTTTTTGACCCATTTTGCGGTATAATAGGCGATTTTGGGGATATAGAGGCCAGGTTTAAAAATCCCGGAAGTGTCCTTTAAAGACGTGTACCTGCAGAGTGTTGTTGTGTTGACAGGGCGCCTTTTTAAATCGTTTGAGGTTTTCGACTCTGAGAGTTTCTGTTGACTTTGTTCAAGTGCACCGGAGAGCAGCGCTGCCTGCTAACGGAGAGGAACACCGTCATGACATTTCTATCAGAATCGATCGGATTGCAAAAACAATGAAAATAAAACCTCAGTTGAAAATAACCAGTTATTATATTGCAGTTATATCGTGATTATCCTTTAATACATGGAAGGAACCCAGTGAACTTCTATCTCCAATGATGATATTCAACAAAACAAATTAAATCCATTTGAAATCTTACAGTGATTTCAAATGAGCTTAAACTCCAAGATCACCAACAAGAACATGTGTTTTTTTTGTTTGAGGATACATAATTACTGATAAAGAAACAGGAAAATTGTTTTAAAAAGGGACAACATCTCACATCTGGCTGTGGTAGCATCCGACGGCAACCCCGTCCCTGAGAGGCTAGTAGAGGCTCCTCACACTGCAGCGCTAATGAGAGGCTCTGAGGGAGACCCAATGTAACTGTGAGATGATTATGATAATCTCATATACTCCACCGCACAACACACACACACGCACACACACGCACACTTTTTCATAAATGGTGTATGCACCCTCAACTGTGTTACTAGGCAACTGGAACCCGCTAGCCCCCAATACTACAGCACACACGCACACACACATGCACACACACATGCACACACACATGCACACACAAAAGACAATTGTGTAACATAATGGTTGGCCGAATATGCCTCTTTGCTCTGTGTGGTCTACTGTCCATAGCTCCTTGTATGTACAGCGCGCGATGTCCTGTTGTACTCAACGTAGTTCCTAGACTGCCGATGTGACAAGAATGTAAGTCGACATGTCACCAATGTCACCGAGACAAATCCCATTTACTGTTCGTGAAGCGATTCTTGATTTTCACAGCGATCTTGAACTCGAAAAACGAGGCCGGGAAGGAAAAACCTGACAGCACGTCGTCACATACCGAGAAAACGGACAACATATCCGATCAAGTAGGAGGAAACAGTTTTAATAACTATGATATCATGAACTCTACCAGTCAAGAGGAACATTTTCATGACACACTTTGTAATAACGGTGATATCAAGTGGAGAAACTAGCCTCTAAATGTCCATGTGATAATAACAATTGATCCCAGTCAGCTTGCTTCTGTGTTTTGTTTTTTTAACTGGTGCAGAAAAGTTCCCTGCAGCTCAACTCTTGGGCAACGTTTCCCCCTTCAGCAGCCAATCACACGCCGGCATCGCTAGAATGTTCTGCTGATCACTGCAACACCGTTGGTGCCACGGCTAGCAAGTGGCTTGCTCAAGCTGGCCATGGGACGGCAGCACGGCGGCAGAGAGGGAGGACCTGCTACGTGTCGCTAAGCTATCCCCCCCCCCCCCCCCCGATTTTTTTATTTGTTAATTTTAGAACACAATGTTCCCAAAATGTCATTAACAAATTTGTCCTGCTCAACATCCTCATCCCACAACAGCTCTTCCTGCACATTAGCAGAGACATGTGACTGCATTAACTCAGCCAACCTGGAGGGGGGGGGGGGGTGTTGGCAGGTTAGTGATAATTACAGCCTAGCCCTACTGTATATGGCTCCACCCACGTAGAAGGTGTGAGGTTGGGTAAACAAGCGGGGGCTGGATGCACAGCTCAGTAATTACACAGGGAGGTTGACACATGACACCCGGCCAATTAGCCCAATGAGGTTTATTGAGCCAATGAGGGTGGAGCATAGTTTAAGTAGCCTATTGGAGGACAGCTACCGACACATATTAGATAACAAAAATGCTGCAGATCTCAATCAGAGAATGGGATTTCATATCCATTCAACAAGCTAAATAAATATTATACTTGTTTTCAGAATTCTAGATATTTAACATCGGTGGGGAAACATGGCTAACCCGTTAAATCAACCACTCAGGCAATGCAACTTGATACTGCCATAGGACTTTCATCCTGAGAACATATGTATATATATATATATATATGTATATATATATAGCTTAATGCACTTTTACTTTAGCACTGCTCTTAGAGGCACTTAGGATTTCTGGTGAATAGCAGTTCTCTTGCCTACTTTGATGCACTTATTGTAAGTCTCTTTGGATAAAAGCGTCTGCTAAATAACTGTAATCTAACTCAACACAACTTCAGAACAAATGTGATGAAACAGAGGAAACATGCAGAATAACTTCAAAGAGGAAAAGCTTCAAACGTCCAACAAACTAAACTCTAAAACCAGCTGAGGTGTTGTACAGACTGGTGAGAGTTTACCACCAGGCCCACGAGAAGGCTGGCAAGCCACGTAACCTGAAGGGGTTAAGGATAACGTGTTTCCTCACTTGATTGATAAAATCTAACAACAACAACAACAACAGTTGCAGAAAGCAGTTCTGGGAAAAGACAGTTTGAAATGTGAGGCAGTTCAACAGAGCAGTCAGTTGACAGCTCGGCCGTTTCTAAAGTTAACACCAGGTAGACACCGACCACATCCTGGTGAACCTGTGGCTCTGGAAATCAGGTCATTTCTAGGGCTAAAAAAAGAGCCGTGCACACACACACACACACACACACACACACACACACTCACACTCTCACACATATGCGCACACACAGACAGCCCTTCTCTCTCATTCCTCCAGTCTTATCTCATTGAGGCCAGTGGTAAGGAGATCCAGTGTGTACTGTAGAGCAGCGCTGCAGCTCTTGGTGCATTAGGCTGATTGCTGCTCGGGCCGACACCAGAAGCATCCTGCTAATGTACGGCTCGCCGGCGCCGACCGAGCAGAGGACGGCGCACCGTCGGCCGTGTATTTATAGCCGCGTAGTCATCAGAAAACCCCCGCCGAACCCCGCCCCGCCCCGGAGGCCCTGGCTCCCGCCCTCAGGGAAACCCCTAGCAACAAGGAACTCCAGCGGGCCGCCCGCCGTTTATTTCGGGCGGCTGCAGACGGGCCCGCGACGGTTCCAGGCACTCTGCTGCGTTTCTATGCGAGAGCGCGATTGGCTGAGGGGGTTGCGTGTGTCCCTGTGTGGGGTGAAGAGAGCAGTTGAGCTGAGTGGGTGTGCGCATGCGCTTTAGCGAGTGTGTGTAGTACTTGTGTGTGTGTGTGTGAGTGTGTGTGTGTCTAATTATGCACGCTCCCACAAGTAGGCCATTAGATTTTGCCTGATCTGAGCTCGGTGAAGCCAGCAGCAGTGACACGCTGCACTGACAGGAGGAAGCAGGCCTATCTGAAATCCATCGCCAGGCGCAGAGCGATGCCCTTGTTTCGCAATCCATCTCAACAAGACGATTCTCAGTGACACGAAGGAATGCACCAACTCAGACTCTGAAGTGCACTCGATCCCGTCTGTGCCTCAACACACTAAGAGTCTGCAGATGGGAAGCACAGGTGAGTGGGTGTACAGGTCGCTGGTTCGCGTCGTATTTGGGGGGCCAAAGGCTGAGTGGTAGCAGGGACTACCACCAGTCAGGTGACCATCTGACTACCAGAGACAATTTCTTCATGGCCAACGCCCGCCTGTCCACTTGATGAACTGAACAGCTGTTCTATCGGTAGAGAGAGAGAGAGAGAGAGAGAGAGAGAGAGAGAGAGAGAGAGAGAGAGAGAGAGAGAGAGAGAGAGAGAGAGAGAATAGTGGTAGACAGATAGATAGATAGATAGATGTTTTTTGTCACATTGTCAATCTGGTTATAATCTGTAATGTGTTTTTTTTTGTTGCTTTTTTGCAATAAATACTGAAAACTGAACTGACAGAGAGACAACGAGAGGAAGAAAGAGAGAGAGAGAAGAAAAGAAAGACAAAGACAAGCTGTGAACGGTGAGGTCCTCGGAGGGTTCAGGTCAAGGTCATGCATCTTCCCCTGAGCGTGGTGGTGTAATCCTGGGAGGGCATGCCTGGAGGGCCTGGGGGGCCTGGAGGGCCTGGCAGGCCGAGGTCCTACCCCCATGATGTTACAGTACACACCAAGTATGGGTAGGGCTCTTCATGGCTCTGCTCACTCTCAGAAAGGACACGTCATGTGAACACACCAGTGAGTCTGGTTTGAGTTACCTTTCACCTTCAGCTTCATCCACTTTAAATTCAAACCTGCAAAATAATACTGTTCCTCCAGGCTGACCCAAGTGTGCTATAGAGCAAGTGTGCTATAGAAGTGTGCTATAGAGCAAGATTATTCCCATTTGTATTGATTAGTTCAATATGAAAGACACACGGTTCAGTGGAGGTGGAGCCTGTCTGGATTCAATGTGGTCGAAAGCCTGGGAAAAACGGCAACGTACCTGACCTGAGTTTGTTTAAGATCACGTACGTTATGAACAAACTGCAGCGTGATGTATGGATACTTGGTAAGCCTGTATGTGCTGGCCACCCAGAACGCCTGACACTGAAATACAATCAAACCAAACCAAATATACTTCTGGATCAACGGGGTGCCGGTGGGACAGGGCGGCCTGAATAGGTTCACACTAGGTGGAAAGACAGCAACTTCTGCCGCTGCCGTGTTTTCAGATCAAATAAATGTTTGTCCTTCAGTAAACTTGCTTGTTAGCATTGTTAGCGTTCTTCAATGAAACCAAGCAGCACAGATGGCCTCAAGCTGTGGAGGTGCCCCTTGATTTCAACGGGGAATGCTAACCAAGAGACATTTCAGCACAACGATGAGACAAATGTAGAAAGTCTTGAGCAAAAAGTACAAAATGTAACAAGTGCATGATGTAGAAAACTAGTTTTTTATCACTGTCTGTTGAACACAAGCTGTTTTTCTAGTCAAAGATTTGACGAACCATCTGGCCAATTTTTGTACTTTATCTTTTTAAATATTTTTCTTTAAACACCACCACTTTTTCAACTACAGCTGATGCTCTAAGTGAGATTATTGTTTCTACGTCGCCTGATTCTGTAAACTAAAACCAAACAACTAACGGTGTAGCCCTGGCGTCAAGGTAATCCTCCAACAGTGATTAAGATGGTGAAAGGTGAGGAGGGAACAGTGACATGGTCCCTGGGGCAGAGCTGCACCACAGGGACCCCCCCTGAAGCTCATTACAGCAGCAGTAGATAGCAGCAGACCCCTTCAGGTTCTGACAAACCTGCAGTGTAAACCTGCCACTTGCATCAGAAAACACCTGAGAGAGAAACCAGCGTCTTGTGGCGTTTTATAACGTCACCTGGCTGAGATATCAGGTGATTCTCTGCGGTCGGTGACTAATCACCAGGGAGTAAAGGGTGGGGAGGACAAAGACGAAACAGTCATTCCTCAATTCCTCCTTCTGAAGCCCAGAGACTCGCATCAGTCCCTCCCAGATGAGACCATGAGCACAATCAAAGAGCTTCAACTCCAAAACTATTTGAAAACCATCACAGCTACAGATTAAAACAGGCAATAACACTTGTCCAGACTGTAATCCTCCACGTTTTAGAGAAGAATGAATGATGTGTTTTTGGAGCAGAGTATCCATTACACCTCCAGATAAGCTTTCATCAAAACAACATCAAGCCCAGAACAATATCAAGCGACAAATACTTACAGTGTGAGCACATCTCCAGGGGGTAACTTGCTTCATTTCCCTGAAGAAAGAGAGAGAGAGACGAGAGGTGTCAGCGACAGGAACAGCATCACAGATATTCTGTTCAGTGTATCAGGAGAGGAGCATTGCACGAATCTGTCAAGTTGGAAAAAGCCAAACCATATTTATAGATATGAACTAAAAGGTAATGTGGTGTTTCTCAGCCAGTGGGCCCGTGATGCAGACGTGAGTCACATGACGCGGGATCCCCGAAACCAGCAACAGCTTTTAGGACATTAGGGCAACACTGTGTTAAAAAAAACCTCACGGACATGTTTGGGTCCAAGCAAAAGCAATTGACAACCACTGCCTGCAGCCGTAAGATGCCTTAACTCGTGAATTTGATTAGTCACTGGAAAGGTCATTTCAGTCTGGAGCTGGAGGAAAACATCTTGAAGAAATGATGAAGAAATATCTCATAACATGTACAGTTTCTTCCTTCCTTCCTCTTTTCTTTCATCATTGTTTTCTTATTGTATTGATCTTTTACTCGCTCCTTCATTTCTGTTATTGTGTGTGTCTAATACTAACTGCTCTGAGTATTGGTGCACGATCTGAATTTCTACAAGGTTGCCGGCTGCAGGCTCGCTTCCAGCTCGGCGCTCCGAGGGGAACAGCAGGGCCACGTTTCTGCAGAGGTGGCGTTTCCGTGCTCTCGTCTCCAAGGTGGGAGAGCTTTGTTCGTTAGCTGACAGTGATTAACACGCCGCTCGTGAGTCAACAAGCAAAGGGGCTGGGCGTTGTTCAAAACCTTCACCGGCTCCAGGGCTCCGGATCCAGATATCAACCCTGAAACAAGACGTTTTGCAAAACCTCTCTTTGTTGAATTAAAGAGCCTTTCATCATGTAACGTTTATACATGCCCATACGCGCCGATCACGTGGGTGCTCCGGTGCTCGAGCACCCACCGAAAAGGTTGAGCACCCACGGGGGAAGGCCGATTAAAAAATAAATGAATAAATAAATGTATTAAATAACTTAAAGAAAAAACGCATCTATTTATTCTATTATTACTTATTATTATCGGTGAACGTTTTAACTACAAATCGCATTATCCAATTAAACGTGTTACAGCTCTGTGTGTGTGTAGGCTACGTTAAAGGGGCGTGGCCACGTAGCCAACTGCCAATGTAACGTTAGAGTCGCTAAACCAACGTTGCTCCATCACGTAGCTGCTAGCTAGTGACACAGCAAGTGTGAAACACGGTGATGATCGGGTAAAAACGTACAAATTTGTCATTAAAAAACAGAGAGAGATACCGAGTGTAAAGACAGTCAAAGTGAGGATCCACCACCAGATGAATTTGTAGCAGAGCAGTGTTGCATTTGGTTTGGGTGTGTGTCTACGTTGACAGATGACAGTAGCCTGCACCACGGTAATTACTAAAGCAAGCGCAATAAAAGTGATTTGGTGACAATCTTCACCTTGGTGGTATTCACTTCATTTGAGCACCCACTGGCAAAAACATAAATCGGCGCCTATGTACACGCCAACTGTCTTTCTAAATACAATCAGGCAACGATGGATTGGATTTCTCAGTAGAAAGAAAAGAAAACACAAGTAGAAATCTAACATTTTGAAGCGCTTCCATACCTTTCAATGCCTTGAAATGAACAAATTAACAACAAAAATCAGTCCAGTGTTGGTTTTGGCATTGCTATCAATTCCCAGCATCACCAACAACACAACTCTATATCGTTTTACTGATATTTTCTACACAACTAACAGTGTTTTCTGTTAGCGCCCATTAGGGAAGCCAACAGACAATAGGGTGTACCTGTGGTAGGCATTGGCAACCTCCCATTGTTTTCACAACAGGAATGATTCAGACAGGATTCAGCTCCATTACTAGTGCATCAGAAATGTATTGGTGCCGGTAAAAACAACAGTATTGGAGAACCTCCATGATACCCAGAACCACCAGTAACACGCCAGAATTCAAAGCCGAGGAAATTGTAATTCTGCCTTTTTCAAACATACCAATGGATGAAAATTGATTAGATCTCAATGATTTTGTCAAACATCAGAAAAACTAACAGCCTAAAAGTCTATACTGTTCAGTGAAGGTGATGGATTGGTCTTCAGGGGTGAAGAACCAAAAATGCCACACCGTTCCATGTTGCCACTCAAGCTCTTCAAAAACCTGTTTTATTTGTTGGAATTTGTATGTAGGCCTACTGGTAGGTGGGAAGGAAGTAGGAAGTAAAAGTAATGGGAAAAATGTGAGAATATACGATTGTTTTGGCATTTAATGTTAAATAGGCACATGCCACAATATGGAGGATTAGCTACCGAGGTGAACACGTTATTTTTCATTGTGACGTGAACCTGGGGCGTGCTTCAAGACTTTAAGACTCTGATGAGCGTTTGTGAACGCTTCTGTCAACATGTTGGATTCCTCCTTCTCGAAGCAGAACGTCCTCTTTGTCTGAACACTGTGGACCCAGATTCCTCAGATAGTCTGCGTGCTACCCTGGCCATGCAGTACTCGGTCTTTGTACTATATGTGGTTTACTTGTATAGGGCCAGGTGAGGGCTGCACAGTGACGGTCACAATCCAGATTATTCTGCTAGTCTGATTTGACAGCTTAGATCAATATCGTGGCTCTTTTTATATGTTTAAATAGTCTATGATGAATAAGAAACTTTATTGGGATATCGCTTTTCCAAAACAAAGCTTACAAAGTGCTTCACAATCAAGACAAGCAAAAGACAAATATATCAATTTACAAATATAAATTGATATATAATATATAAGCAATTGTAAATATAGAACAATAATCATCGGTTGAAGTGCAAATACCAATGCAATACCAAACCAATACCAACGCAGTGATTCATCAGTCACACCGTGATCGCTGACCACGATCACGTAGCTCATGCTGGTTTCCCTCACCATATAACTAATTTGTGTATTTTTGTTTAAGGAAATTCAACCATTCACTAAAAATCCTGTAATTCTACAACAAAGCATCACAGTAAAACCTTAAGAGACGTCTATACAAATGTTGGCCGAATTTGAGGTCAAGTTCCCATCTAGACCACACAAGGACAAACAACTCGGAAACGTTTTTGAACACCGTTTCATCAACCCTCCTGGGAGATTTCTGATTTACAAGGAGAACCTCTTGTGTGTGTGTGTGTGTGTGTGTGTGTGTGTGTGTGTGTGTGTGTGTGTGTGTGTGTGTGTGTGTGTGTGTGTGTGTGTGTGTGGTATTGGCTCGTGTACAGCAATCACATCCGCAGCAATCTCTCTCCAGCCTGGCATCCCGTCCAACACTGCAGTGTCCACCGGGCCTCAATCTGAATGCTGGCAGAGCCAACCCGAACACTCGCATGGGAGCCAGTAAGGAGTTCCCTGTTCCAGAGGGGGGGGGGGGGGAGCAGGCGGGGATCCTAGCTGACAGAGAGACAGAGAGCATCTGAGCTTGGGTCGAGGCCAAGCGACTACTACTGAGCTAGTCCAGTACTACATCACTGCAAGGTACTGGTCAGAGATTGACTGGATAATAATGTTAGCAAAAAAAATGGATTAAAAATTGTTAGAAATTTCAGTCCGAGTTAATGGTGAAGGCAGTGCATCCATCAGTAGTGATTCAAGGTGCACGTATCAAACACCGACCGACCGACGCCGACGTTGAAAACAACCGTGTGCAGAGGTACAAAGACAAAAAGGCGTCACAACCTTGTTTTTGGTACCTTGTTGCAGACTGTGGGTAAGGACTACGTTCCCCAGTGGACCACAGCCAGTCGGCCATCTTGCCCCAGCTGAGGGGTGTTACTAATCAGCCAGGTGGGAGCTGAAGAGTCCACCAGGAGAGAGACCATCCAGGGAGGCTGCTGAGGGGTCTCCCCATCCGGCCTACTGCCCTCCGACTGGGCCGCCTGACGATGCTTCCCCTGCTCGTTCCCATCGCCTCTTTAGTAACGGTATGTGCCTTCAAGTACCAAGTTGCTATTTGGCTTCCTTTCCATTGTTGTGTCTCGTTGTTCGTGCTGATGCTGGCTCAGCTTGAAGGATTTACCTACTGCCATTCACAGACACATCACATGTAGGTTTCATTTGCCAAGGAGATGATTTTGTACCGCATATCCATGTGGTCCACATCAGTATTAGTAGAAAAAAGAAAGAAAGAATTGGGACACTTTCAGCTGCACTGTGACCACAGTTTATCTACTGAGTCAGAAATAGGCACTACCAGTTATGTAATCTGCTGCACCGTACAGCGGCGGCCTTACCTCAGAGTTGCTGTGGTATTTTAAGAGCAGCAAAGAGCAAGAGGTGACGCAGGATTAGCCCGGGGAGAGACTTAGCATCGACTCTCTGATCTCTGAGCGAGCGGCTGACCCGGCTTTTCCCTCATACTGAATTTGACACATGCATGGCGGTCATCTGCGGCACGGCGGGCAGAGCGTAGGGTGTCCCGTTGCCTGTGCAGCCCCGTCGTAATACTAACAATGTGATACTCTATCGGGCCATGTAGGGATCTCCACGGGGAGATCCCGGAGCAGGTTTAGCAACGGGACCGCATGCTGGAGCTGGTAGGGATCCAGTGTCTCAAGGACAAGGCAGGGTGGATTCTTGAACGGGCCCTCGGGTTGGAGGACGGTCTCTCAACTAACACTGACAGTTTTAGGGGTTTCGTTACCATTGGGGCCACCTGTACTAAAAATGTATACGGGTATCTGTTATACATACAGCAGTCAGGAGCAACGGATATACGTCTACAGCTTTGCAGCCACTGTAAGACCTGGAGATGGCTACAGCGTTAGCGGGCATTACCAGTTATGTAGGGTGAAATATAAAGCTGGATAAGCTGATGTACAGTCACCATATGGCAAACAACCATTTTCTCTGATTCCCTATTGGTGAATCTGAATCACAGCAACTTGTCTTGGCTTAAAAAAGGAGGATAAACTATTTCACAAACGTGCTGGTGAGTAAATATGTGGTGGGCTTTCCCTCCTCTACATCCTCTAGGTCCACGACCAGTCGAGCGCTAACCATATAGGGTCCGTGGCGCTAAAGAGACTTAGCAAGCAAAGCAGATTTGGTCTTTAGGATTTACAGGGTTACTAACTCAGGCCTGCCTTAAGGTCAGCGGTGAGGTCAGGAATACCTCTGGTCCTCTGCAACAAATCACCTCATGCATCAAGCTCGTCTCGTTCGGTCGCTAATGCAGCATTTCAGATGGGGGAAGAGGATGAAAGTACACCAAGAGTTGCACAGAGCCAGAGAGAGAGAGAGAGAGAGAGAGAGATGGTGAAAGAGTGAGTGTGAAAGCGTGAGACACTCTCTGGTAGACAGACAGAAGAACAGAGACAGAGCGAGACTCGTGTTGGCTCATCCATAATGCATGCTTCATTCAGAATCAATTAGGCTCCGGCACACAACACACGCTTTGCATGATGAAGAGTCTGGCAGCGCCGCCGGTTCAGCCACATCTCTGCAGCCCGACCCAAAAAACCCCCGGCTAATTATAGACCCTGAAGAGCCCAGTCACAACATGAAAGGCCGGGGAGTGCGGCACCAAGGGGGTCGCAGATCCACAGGACTTTTCTGAGGTGTTTCTTTGGCAAGGACGTCCGGATGCATTCACCGGGAGTGCTCTTCACACCGAAGCACGCCAAAGAAAATAGAGCAGCATTCACTGGTTTCAATCTATTAGAGCATGTGGAGTAATGGGCATTTAAAGCAGAGTCTGCAAATATCGGCCTTTTTATTAACTATCAGACATCAGCGATATGACGGCGGTTCCTCCCTGACCACCACGACATAAAACGGGCTATAAAATCAGCAATGAAGTTTAATTTTCTTTGCACATTTTATTTATTCGTTTAATTGTTCAATAATGTTCTTCATTTAAAAAATGCCCAGAAACTCCCCGGCCATCGATTAAGTGCGGTGGGTTCAGGAACCGCTAACCCTGAAAGAATTTCATGCTGTTTCAGAGGCTTTTCCCACCCTGACAAGAGTTCCTGGGGAAACACTGAAAGATATTAAACACGGGTTAAAAAAACATATCTGCTTTTAGAAACCCACATCAGTTGAACCCTATTATTTATATGAAGAGTAATACACATCATCTGCTGTCTTGATCCTGTTCTCCCGGTCTGTAAATCATCAGTGTGTCTCTGCATTATTACACTAGAAAATTGAAGTGGCTGTGATTGTAATATCGGCTGGATGGACTCGGCCCGCGGTGCTAGCAGACCAATACTGCTGTGGTATGATTACAGGTCTGCACAAGATTATTAAACACCTGCAGGGCCGAGCCGCTGTAATTGTCTCTCTCTCTAAACAATCCATCTTGCCTAACGTTGACCTGGGAACACGTCGCAGACCGACTGCTCCTTACATTGCTGTCGGTGCTATCTATAGAGAGCGGGGCGGGCAGCTCATGTTCGGAAAGCTAAATGTAATTATGGATGCCCAAAACTATTATATACTCTGTGTGTGTACAGTATACACACTGCAACGCTTGCCTTTGCAGGTCTCAAGTGGTAATGCGTTTGCAAAAGGGAGCGTTGCAGTGTGCATACTGCATTTTATCCATGATCTGCCCGGCGCCTGCACCTATCATTGGGATGTGCATACCTTTTTGTTCTACTTCTACATGTGTTTTTGTGTGCATACACCTGTATTTTCTCCCTGGTTCAAGGATCACAAAGCTCCTCTCCTCCACACCGATATGTCTGCAGGTATAAAGCTCGCCATACAGCCAAGCGTTATGATAAACAGCCTCGACCCTACAGTCCCAGCAGACTGCAGAGCTGCACCGCGCTTCCAGATTGTTCTTTAAATAGAAAAACCTCTCCCGTGTTCTCCAGCGCAACTTCACAACCTACAGCGAGCAGAAGATGGTCCAGATGATTACCCGGCTGCGTGCGTTATCAATGACTTATTGCACACCAGACGGTAATCTACTACAAACGCGTGCCGCCGCGCGGCGTAAATGAAATAAACAACACGAGTAACAAGTTAACATCTATTTGCTGCGTTGCTCTGACATCCAATTACTCTGCTTTTGTTTCCCAAGGCGTTATCTGTCACCTCTTGTGAGTCTCGCTTGGCCTCGGGAAGTGTGTGTGTGTGCTTGTTTGTGTGTGTGTGTGTGTGTGCGTAGGATTCAGGAGTAAAGTGCAAATATGAACATAATTACCAAAATCTCTGCAGCCCGAAGGAACCCTGTTAAGCCTAATCCCCTCAGCCATTTCTATCCCCGAGTTCCCTCCCTACCGACCCACAGAGGCTCCTGAGGGCCTCGCCACGCTATGCAAACTAACAATACTTCAATCTTCTTATGCATTTGCCTTAAAGCGATAGAGCTGTGTTTTTCCTGATGCATGAAAACACAATGCATTCGACAGTTCGACACTTTCAGAGTCAGAATCGATTTGTTTGCAGAGCGCAATAAATGTCCAGCCCTGTGATGGACTGGCGACCTGTCCAGGGTGTACCCCGCCTTTCGCCCAATGTCGGTTGGGATAGGCTCCAGCCCCCCCGCGGCCCTGAACAGGATAAGCGGTGATAGATAATGGATGGATGGATGGAATAAATGTACAGGAACTGGTTTTGGTGTCATTGGTGCAGGGACACAGGGCAGACGCTGGCACCACGACAACAGCGCAAAAGGGGACGGTGCAGGACAAACAACAGAGAGTAGACTGTACGTAATCACTCTACACACACGAAAAACACCCTGTCACCAAGTGGATTCATGCAGTAGCAGAGAGGTTAGCCCAGCATTTGAGTTCTCCAGCCAGGGCATCATAATCTATGACTTTTTGGGAGCCAATTTCCATATCTCAATGTACTATTTAACAATAAATGCTAAAAAATTTAATTACTTTTATCTTCCTGGAAAATGGCGTACATAAAAATTCCAACCAATAATACCACCAGATTTTGTGATTTTTTTTTTTGGGGTGGCGTGTTCACCCCAAAACCCTTCTTCCTTTTCCTAAGACACCATGTTTGCATCCCGGTGGCTGGAAATGTATTCCAGATTAATCACAAAGCATTTTTTTTTTTAACAGTCCCTCCCCGAGTTATAACCCCCATTTAATCCGCTAGACACAGCGGCTAATGGATAGCAAAGTCAACAAGATTTTACCAGACATAGATTTTTAGACCTCCACATGATGTCTGGTTACCTGCTGGTAGATTAGACCGTTTGAGGTTAGTGGTTACTGGTGCTCGTGACCGGCGATGATCTCCCACTCTGGTTTCCAGTGCAAGCCCAGATACTACGCAGCGTGGACTGCAGCGATGCACGGACCAGCGAGGAGAATAAATCCAGATTGAGTGGGCCGGTTGGAACAGGGTGGATCACGTAGTGTCGATCATGACTTCTGCTGGTCGTTCGTCGCGGCTTTTATCTCTTTTACATTAGCTACGGCTCGATCCCTATGTGGGTGGCGCTTGATTGCGAGGCAGCATATGGTCCCCTTAGTATCAGATCATTCAGCTACATGCTCAAGCAACTGTGCGTCCCTGCCCCCAACCTTCCCCAGCAGTTGAGCGCAACACATTTTGACAGGCCGCAAGTTGGCATACTGTCTGCAGGACTTGTATGCATTGGGGTTTTCCCCCCTCTGGCAGAAGGTTTGGACCACCAAGTCTCAACAGGGTGCGGGACTCTTATTTCCCAGGCCTCTGACTTGCTTGACTCTGGTTAGTTGTTGTAGCACGGCCAGGAGTCCATTTTTAGTGCTGTGTGTTTTAATGCTGTCTACGGATGGATGATTATCTTATTTCACAACTTTAAATGGGGTTTTTTGGCACCTGGCTGCAAGGACAATGCCGATAAATAAATATTTGATAAACAATAAAGATGAATTGAATCAACAGTTCCTGACAGGGATGTGGTGGCGGAGGGTGAACCAACCACAAGTTGACCCACCTTTAAAGGCTAGCATAAAGCTCAATGACGTAAATGCAACATACACATCATAGTAAGGTATCAAACTGATGTACGTTATGTAAGCATGAGCTCTTTTCAGGGATCTTCTGAAAATATAACAGAATTTTGCTCACCCACCTTTTATATTTACCACCACATCACTGCTTCCTGTCGGTTTGGCTTTGATGCTCTCTTCATGCTCAATATGGATCTTGGCCTGCCCCTATTGGTCAATACTTGGATGCCTAACGTTACTAGGCAACTCACCTTCCTATATGGTCCACTGACCAATTAATTAGGACACTCGCGAGCCAATCCCGTTGGCCCTTGCTATGGCAGCTTCCTATAGAGCTGCTGTAAATGGATACAAATGTAGCCTCGGCCTGTTCATCTGAGCGCGCCGCGGATCGGCCAACGAAACAACGTTGCAAGTATCAACAGAGTTGCTACAAAACGTTACCGAGGCGGATTCTGTCACGGTTCGGACACGGAGGATCTCTGAGCGCGTAGACGTAACTTCGGCGAGCGTATTATCCCGTCTGGTGCGTAAAACGTGCCGATATTCGTCTTACAACACAGGCCCAAACGTGTGGGGGGTTTTTTGGTCACGGAAACTAATTTGCCCAGGCCTCGTTGTTAGCAGTGTAGGCAATGCCGAGGAGGGATAAGACAGATATCTGGGCCATAGGCTGGAGGCTACTGTCAGCCCCAGGGTATTGCACAGCGCCGGAGAGAGCCTTTAAGTGGGTGAGAAAAGCGTTTCCTCCTCACCAGGGCGGTACGGTATCGACTGGTAACTCAACGCAAAACCTCTCGGCACGAAAAACAACCTGTCAAAACGCAACGTTAGTCGAGACATGGTAGCACAGGCCTGCCCACTAGTGTGTTTACCAGTCGGTGGAGGGTGAAAAGAGGAGTCGTTGCTTACCATTTTGCAGGTTGGATGATGAAATCCAGACGATGTGAGCGAGAAGGAGATGTGTATATATATATATATATATATATATATATATAAAAGGGGGGGGAGGGGGTGTACAGGCCGCGAGCTGTGGTTTAAAAAAAAAATACAAAAATACGCTTCTGGTGTTGTTTGAGGTCTCGTCGTAGATTTATAGCCTGCTTCAGACTCTCTCTCTCGCTCTCCTTTACCGCGGCTTTCACTGCAGTGGCAAAGGGAGGGAGACCCGCTGGGAGGGGACAGTAAGCGGAGGAGGAGGCTCGGTTTGACAAGCAGGCGGTGGCGGAGGGGAGGAGAGAGGAGGCAAAGGGGGGAGGTGCAGTACAGTACATCCGGGAACTCGGTTTGTTTATTTATTTATTTATTTATTTTTTACCCTTCCCGAGCTGTTTGTGCAGGTGCTCCTCCCAGCGGTGGTTTGCGTGCACTGCGCGTGAGGCTCAAATGGCCTACATTCATTCATCCTATAGACTAGGCACCCTGCACTGCTCTAGTAAGCTCTGTCTGTCAACACAACCAACAGATGGACTTGATTCTACTCTAATCCTCATGCCGCTAAGTCTATTCATCGATTGCACCGACTTCATGCTTTATAGACGGTAGCTCAATCCAAGCTAGACGTTGTAGGCCGTCTACAGCGAGGTTGGTCTTTAGAGGGAATGAAGGTCTGGATTTAGAAATAAATCTAGAAAAGGTGCAACGCCTCGAGAAAAAGTGTTGGGCAGCTGGAGTCGTAGTAGCACTAGTACTAGTAGAGAAGAGAACAACTTTATTTGCAACACTGCACACACAATACATGCAGGGGGGAAGTGGCCGCACAACACAACACACACACACACGCATTTTTGAGTGTCCAGGTTGAATGAGTTTACTGCTATTTTCCCGATCTTCCTCCAAGCCAGCCAGGGAGCAGAGGGTGCAGACGATAGCCGCACCAGGGGACCAAGTCCAGGTGTTTGTCGCCGTCTCGTCACGGACAGCCGACTGGATATTGCATGTTTTTAGACGGGGTTTTTTTTTTTCCAGGAGGAAACCCAAGTGAACACGGGGAGAACATGCAAACTCCACACAGAAAGGCCCGGGAGATAACCCACCTGGGCACCCCAGACTCACCAGCGCCCCAGGCGGGAATTGAACCCACGACCTTCTTGCTGTGAGGCAGCAGTGCAAGCACTGCGCCACCGTGCAGTAGTAGTTCATCAGTCTGGGTTTCAATTCAATTTTAGTGTCCCGTTTGGAATGTTTTGGTGTGAAAAATGTCAAATTTAAACATCAGTGGTGTAAACAGATTATGAAAGGGGGCAGGGGCAAAATTCTCTCAAAGGGCAACATCTGCACTGTCCCGGTGGCCCAGTCGGTGAAGGCACCTCCCATGTGAAGGGAATACAGTACGCTTGAATTTCTGACATCTCACTGAGTTTAATATGTGATCCAATCTAGAAATTACAGGTATAAAACAAAATGCAATATGAAATTACACAACTTGAAATATTGTATAGGTCCCTCCCAAAGTAGTTTCTTTATTTAGCAAGATAGTAGTAGTTGATTTAATTTATTCAACAGTTTCATAGGCCTACAGTATGACAGAATATGCAGTTTTGTAAAAATAGCCAAAGCGTTGTAGAAATAAATCATTGTGTTCTGTTAATGAAAGGCATTGTTTCGTCTGTTTTGACAGAACGGTCTGTAGAGTTAAATCTTTTCTTCATATTTTTCTCAAAATGATTTTTCTTTTACTATTAACATTAAAAACAATACCGCCACAAAACGTCAGAGCGATATAACGTGTAAGTATCAAAGTTCATTACTATATTGCACCATTTCATTTTCCTGTTTGTTGAATCGGACAATCACCTGAAAATTTCATTTGAACCAAAATACTCCTATAGATATTTCTACCAAAATACACACTATCATATGAAAACACATCGACAAATATTTCCCTTTTACAAAAAAGACGATACCTTTTTAAAATCTGATGTCTTGCACATTGATGTCCATTACAACAAGAAACACGATGAGTTAAAGATATGTCGTTAACAGGTAATAAAGAATCCAAATAAGTCTTTTTTTACCAGACCTGTAGACTTCCCTGCAGAGGTAGAACGAACAAATAGGGGCACAACTTCACCCAGATAACAAACTCCTACATCACTGATACTGATACTGATACTGCACTGGAAATAGTATCACAAAATCAATACACACTCATAAACAACAATAAGGCTAGACGTGTAGGGTTTCATCCAAAACACTATGTCCAATCTGGGGAAAGAACCTGAGTACTTGAATTTCAAATGTACCTGAAATTCACTAGTCAATATTTTGAAAAAGTAGACTATTGTGTCCTAGTGTGTCCTTTTTACATTTATACTTTTACATTTACATTTATACTTATAACTTCAATAGTAAGCTGTAATTTCATTTTGTAAGACTAGACTTGAGTTTCTTCAAATGGTGGATGATTCATTTTGGAATGAAACTCTTCACATGCAACCCCAAGTAATGGCTTCAAAGATATACACACACAGATACACACATCTGTACAAGCACCAGTTATAACACACACACACACACACATACATCTACACACATACACTCACACACATGCACACATGGACTGAACACACTTCGGGGTTACCAGATGCCACGACTGAACCCGACATGGAAAAGCAGAGGGACTTCATTACACTAAAAAATATTCATCTTGAAGGACCACGCAGACATTTCACCCAAATCAGAATGAAATAACTTAAAGGTGCAACGTGTAGAATTTGAACATCAATAAATGAAATTCAGTCAATCATTAGTAAAATTACTGTAAACAGACGTGACCAGTTAGCGCAGTGTATTGGCGGGTAGAGGCCAAACAGACAGATTTTGTGGGAAATCTGCTGGATTGCTTTGCAGCACAAAACAGGAAGAGGGCGCTGTTCTTCCAGCGCAAACACAACTAAAGATGGTGGAAGGAGTGAAAGGCAGTGAAACATGTTTATCCTCTTCAGTGAACAAACACCACAAGAGCAATGCCAGGTCTTACCCCTGGCGTGAGATAGAGGCTACCAACCGTCTCCACCAGGGTCTCATTTGTTTCGTAAGTATCGCAATTCATTTGAAAATGATTTGTCGATGTTTAAAAATGCTACACATGGCACCTTTAAGTAAAGATGGATCTTTTTTTTTCAGTGTACGTCTGGAGTATTTCACGCATGACGGCGTTTCGTGTCCGGTGTATCCGTCAGACAAACATCTCCTTGTTGACCCACATGAGAGTGCGCGTGTCGTTGGGTTTGCATTCATACTCGATGCTGTTGAAGCTGTTCCCCCACTGGCAGTGGTCCCTCTTGTTGTAGTTGTAGTATTTCACCTGCCACACCGTTTCAAACAGGCCCGCCTCTGTGAACTGAAGGGGAAACATAGTGCACACACACACACACACACACACACACACACACACACACACACACACACACACACACATTATAGCATCTCACAGAGGCCTGATTCGGTAAACTGAAGGTGAAATATACAGAGTGGACAGATGGGAATGCACACACACACACACACATATAGACACACACTCATGTAGTCATACACAGACACACACCATGCCATCTGAAAGAGTCATGTTTTGGTGAATTGAAGGAGAAGCATACTGACTGGACAGATGGATACATGCACATATGAACACACACACACACACGTAACCACAAGTATGGCTTCTTACAAGCATCTGTTTAGCACTGCTAGCTAAAAAGCTTTTCCTGGTCGAAAGAGGAGCTTATTTTGTGGGCAGTGTTTCGTTGAAAAGACATTTCTCCAGACAGCTAACACCTCACTTGATTGGCGCAGCATGAATGAGAATGCGATGGTATTATTTATTCCTCACTGTTACGTGTTTACGTAATATACAGTGAGCTGGTCATCATCCGCCAAAATAAAAACGTTCAGCAGACTTGTAACCACAGAAACATCTGCAGCTAGTATCCATGGCTACACTGTAGCAGAAATGTAACCATAGAAATGTCTGCAGCTAGCATCCATGGCTACACTGTAGCAGAAATGTAACCATAGAAACATCTGCAGCTAGCATCCATGGCTACACTGTAGCAGAAATGTAACCATAGAAACATCTGCAGCTAGCATCCATGGCTACACTGTAGCAGAAATGTAACCATAGAAACGTCTGCAGCTAGCATCCATGGCTACACTGTAGCAGAAATGTAACCATAGTCTGCAGCTAGCATCCATGGCTACACTGTAGCAGAAATGTAACCATAGAAACGTCTGCAGCTAGCATCCATGGCTACACTGTAGCAAAACTGTAACCATAGAAACGTCTGCAGCTACCATCCATGGCTACACTGTAGCAGAAATGTAAACATAGAAACACTTAGCCAAGTTTGTCTGCACTAACCAAAGAGTAACACATTTTTGCCACAAGGTGTCGCTAGTTAACTTGATTAGAAGTCAAACTAAATGGACCGGACTTCTTGACAGAGGAGTGGTATGGTTACATGTGAAACATCGCTCTGTTATTCAATGCTAATATAATAATGTGTTACAACATACTCTTAACATCGGTATAACCAAAGTGCGAAATTAAAACTTGCATTATTAATTTACAGTATTGATACATTTTGGCTGTGGCAGGTAAGTCTGTCTTCTCTTCCAGTCAGAGAAACAGGCATCCAACCAGGTTCTCTGTTCTTAAAAACATTTGGGCTAGTAACGTAGTGAAAGTGGCTACTGAATTTTAGCTCCCACCCACCACTGTGGCCATTGATGAAAGTTTCCTGCCCTGTCCATTATAACCGGACATTACCTGTATGCTGATTTGAACTGGTTGCCTCTCCCCACTCTTGGTATGTGCCACCCCCTCTGTGTCGTACAGGCCAGTATACACCACCGACTGGGGGTCTTTATCCTGCTGCTCCAGGGGGAAGGTCACCCCACCCACACTCATAGACCTGGGGATGGACACACCACATACACTCTTCACTGTCCAGCAAAATATATTCCTAAAGTGCTCATGACAAGCAAGATAAAAACAAGAAGAAGCTAGAAAAAAAGAACATCACAGACTGCGGGGAAGGAAATGGCAGAAAAGGAAAAGGACACATCATTTTCACTACATCAGTGAAAGCAGTTCAGGGTAACACATCTTTAAGGCTCACTTTTCAATGTAGCGTGATGATATCCATGCATGTGGTGTCAATATTTTGCTACTAATCTTTAAGGTGTTGAAAATGGGGGAAAAAAGATGTGTATTTGTATTTCAAGAGTGTAGAATAATGGATTATGATAAAATTATGATTTCCACATTAGTATGGATAGTAGATAGGGCACTAGAGGGCTAAACACAAGGGTGAACACAATCTAGACTTGAAGCTCTTTGATTCTAGGTATTTTTCATGCTTCTGCCACGCCGTTATTGTACTAACCAGTCAGTAAAATAAGTGCACAGCTGTGTTTTATGAGCCATGAAATGAATCTAGATATGGTGCAGATGCCTCATCGCCTGCGTGACGTATATTTAGCAGAAGAATGCTCATTTAGGACAGTTGTTGTGTTCAGGGCCTACAGTTTGTAGGCCAGATAATCCTGATTTGAAAAGGGGAATTACAACACAAACCATTACATAATCGCGAATTGTAGGCATATGAAAAGAGGCCGGTAGCACAAGGTCTCTGTCACAAACGTTGGAGTCCTAATCAGTGGTGGATTTGACGTGCAGCCAATGAGGGTTTTGTGCTGCCTTCAGGTGCTTCTACTAAGCTCCAACTTTCGACGACTGGCACAAACTTAAAAAAAACACACTATCATTATCATTACGACCTCAACCATCTGGATTCTCTCTCATTTAGTTTGCACACAGTGTAGTTGGGGATATCAGAGCTTGTCTTCCTTCCTCCATTAATTTTTGTACAGTATGAGAAAACAACTTCCACAGACTAGATAATCCATCACAGTGAACATGAAGCCTTCATTTGGTTTTGTCATTTTATCGTGTTGAGGGTTTTCATATGAGTGCTCTGCTTCCTGTCAATCACCTGACACCCACAGGAAGAAATGGAAAGCTCTGCCAGGAAATAATCCCTGAAAAACACATTGCCATGTCTTCTCGTTTGGGGCATCTTTGTAAGCCAGAACAGCAGTTTGTTTTAAGGTAGGGTTGACACTGTAAAGTTTGTATTTTAAAAATTAAAAACAAGTAGTTCCATACGGTACACACTTTAAAATGATTGGTGTAAAACCGATGTACACGGTAGGAAATTACACCTATAGAAACATATAACACTACTAATTATTTACATACAAATACAAACAATAATATATAATAATAAAATTACCATCCATAATCTCCGCCCACTAAACGTCACATCTCGGCAACTCGGGGGATCATAGAAAATTCCCATTTAGTTTGGTCATTCATGTCCGGTCAAATCGTAATTACGTTATTTCCCACAGCACTTGAAGGCATCCTTGCAATCTGGACGTGCCTTCTGTTGTGTTTCTCCTTAACAAACCCCGTAAGGTCACCGCCCTCACTGCAGGGAGGAGTAAGCCTCTCATTTGGTTTTCTAATTCACTCCGAGAACTTTGACCACTGTCTGAGTTTCTAAATGATTCCACAGCAGCCTTGACAAATAAAATATCCCTCACGACAAAGAACTGTAATAATCCCACCATAAACATGTATAAATACCTATAGGAATATTATAGGCAGTTTCTGTTAGGGGTGCTATTTCCAAACAACATGATCTCTATTTTCTGGAGAAGTCTAATCACATTCCTTCACGAAACATCTCCATAATATTCCAATAATATTCTTCCCATTGATCTCCATCGGCCCACTAGCAGGCACAATATTCCTATAGCGACTCAGAATGTGTCTGTGGTCCTCAACAGTGACTTTACAGTGACCTTACATAACTACTTCATGGTATATTTGACCTCCTATATTTCATCCCTAGACATTTCCCTGCGGTATTCCTACAGGGGCTTGCAGGAATATGACAGCCTCGTTATATTTGTACAGTATTTTTAAAATTGGTTATAGGATTACTATAGCTGTTTTCGTTAAGGGTGTTACGACTAGGTCAGGATAATCCACGCCTAGAATGACCATCTGAGGGCTACCTACGTGGCTTCGACCGCTCCGGGTTTGACGACCACCTCGATTTTGTACTTGGAGCCCGTCAGCAGTTTGACGGTCCGCGTCTGGCCGAACCGGGCCCCGTCGGACTTGTAGTACACCGCGCTGTTATTGGGAAGCATCTTCAGGGAAATCCCGATTTTGATCATCTGAGGGACGTCGGCCATGATTTCCGGTCCGATGTGGAGAGAGCAGGGGCGCAGGTGTGGATCCGTTCAGCCGGATCGAGCTGCGGTCTGGGGCCTGGGGCTGCAGAGACCCATAGCAGAGCGGAGACGGCCTGGACACTGCGCTCTGTAATCCCGTCCAACCTGCAGTGTAGACCTAATCCCATCAATACACACACACCCTCTCCCTCTCCCTCTCCCTCTCTCTCTCTCTCTCTCTCTCTCTCTCTCTCTCTCTCTCTCTCTGCCCCCCCCCCCCCCCTCTCTCTCCTCCCTCCCTGTCTCTCAAAATCTCTCTCACACGCTCACTCTTTCTCTCCCTCTTTTCTCTCTCAAAATCTGTCTGAAACACTTTCTTTCTTTCTTTTCTTTAATTTCTTTCTTTTCTTTCCTTTTTCTTTCTTTTTCTTCCTGTCTCTCAAAATATCTCTCACGCGCTCCCTCTGTCCCTTCCTCCCCTCTCTCTTTCTCTTCCTCTCGCTTGTTTTCCCTCTCTCTCCCTCTTTCTCATCATCTCTCTCTTTAAAAAACTCTCACAATCACTCTTTCTTTCTCTCTCTCTCTCTATCTCTCTCTCTCTCTCTCTCACTCTCTCTCTCTCTCTTTCTCTCCCTCTCTCTCGTCGCTGTCCGTGGTGCTGAAGAGGTGCCACTTAAAGCCCCTCCACTGACCTCACAGACCATATGAATAACAAGCGGGGCGAGTAACTCATTGGTTAACAAGGCAAAGTAGGAGTGACAGCTAATTTCTACCAATCAAATAAATTGACACAGCTGATTGGCCCCGCCCTGGTAGAACTAATAACACAATCGGGTTGTTGCAGTAGGAAAGGGTGGTGACGTATGCAGTGTGCGCATACAGTGTGTGAAAAATGGCCAAGGCGTGAATACTTTTTATAGACACTGTATTACACATGCTTCATTTTTCAATAATCTTCAATTCTTGCCATTTGAACTCATACTTAACCAACCTTTAAAGAGCAAAACCAAACGGAAGCCCTGCCATTAACCAGGGCTGTAGAGTATTTAAGGAAAGTCTATACCATCTGAGTTGTAGAAAATAAACCCAACTTTTCTTTTCAATCAAGATACCCAACACTGGATCCTGCTGGGGCAAAAAATACAATTTTATAGCCGGACATACGCATGTAATACCTGCGCTCCACCACTAGGGGTCAGGCTTTAATTGCAAGAGAAAAATCATAATCATAATCATTAAAACGAACTTGGCTTCCCGTCTTGGTTGGACAGTGCCGGGATCGGTGGTCAAAGTATTGCTATTACTTTACCTGGTAGTTCAGCAGAGAGGAAGATGAATGATTCAGTCTGATATTTTTTATGGAGCAATTGCCTATAAAAAGTAACTAGTTACTTTTTAACGGTAACTGCAAAATCATTTCTGAAATCGGTAACGCTACTCGTTACCGGGGAAAGAAAACTGTACCACCGTGACGTAAGATTAGAAACGACACATCATGCCATTTGTCTGTGTGTGCGTGTGTGTGTGTGTGTCATTGTGTGCGTGCGTGTGTGCAAATCCCGTGGTTGCTCAGAGACGCACTTCTTCTCTCTAAACAGTGAGAAGGATTTCGATCTAACAGCTGAAATAGAGAGGGAATGCGGAGCGGACGGCGATGACGCGCTGATGCAGGAGCACGTGAGGAGAGTTTGGGTCGGAGCGGACCACCCAAGTCTGTTTTGCTCCTGATTTGCTTGAAGCCAAAGTTAAAAGTTTACTCAAATTCTTGGAATACGACTTCAGGTCGGAGTGCTGTTAGATTTCCGCAGCATACAGTATAAAGAACTTTTGATCATATTTCCAGTTTTCCAATATGTCAGCATTCCCTCCAAACCCCGACCTAACCTCAGTGCACGCAACTAGTGAGACTTTATTTCTTTCTACAAGTCTTTCAAAGCAGAGTCCTGGTGTCGCAGGCAGCCTGACGTGTGCGATTTGTTTTCTGGAATAAACCATCAAACTGATTTTCTTTTGCCTGGGCATTGGACTGCCTGCGTAAAACCTGTTTCAATGGTGCATCAGTGGCTTTTGACCCTTTTTAGTGAAGGTGAGAAATAGCCACTACAACTGAACATGTCCGTAGTAAGATTATTTGTACCCACGGTCCAGGTAAATACCCTCTATCCTGCTAGCGGTGACGCGTCCTTCTCTCACCGGTGCGTAAAAAGGAACCAAAACAACACTTTTGTCAAACTCCACCGCCGCACACTTTGACAGAGAGAGGGAGAAGATAGAGCGCGAGTGTGTGTGTGTGTGTGTGTGTGTGTGTGTGTGTGTGTGTGTGTGTGTGTGTGTGTGTGTGTGTGTGTGTGTGTGTGTGTGTGAGGGGGGAGAAAGGGAGTGTGGGAGGGTGGAAGTGCCCTCCCCTCGCCAAATGTCTAGATGGATCCACTCCTTCATAACCCAACTCTTCCCCAGCCTGGCGCAGACGGCCCAAGTGTCCAAGCCGGACTCTGAATCAGGTCCGACGTGGACGGGATGATACGATGAGAGCAGAATAGATCTTGTACTTTTCGCTGGTTTGTTTTATTTCATTTGATCGGGAAAGTCAGAGTACCAAACCCCCTTTTGGCGCAAGATCACTGGGCTACATGTGAATGCCCGCCGGTGTCCCAGCGCACTCCCCGCTGGCGCTGGTGATGCCATGCCGCGCAGTCACACCGGCGACGAGACCGGCGGCACCGGGCTCTGGCTGAAGACCTCACCGGGGCGCCGGGCTCAGGACTACGGACTGAAAGATGTGGAGTCTGGGAGGACGATGAACAACGCGGTACGAGTGGGAGACGGGCTCCTCTCTCCCGGAGCGGCAGGTGCGGTGGGAGCGGAGACCAGGAAGCAGGGCGCCCGGCTCAGCTTGCTCGGGAAGCCGCTGATCTACAGCGCGCAGAGCGGCCGCAGGAACGCGCGGTACCGGCGGCTGCAGAATTACCTGTACAACGTGTTGGAGAGACCCAGGGAATGGGCGTTCGTCTACCACGCTTTTGTGTGAGTACTAACAATGCACGGTCATTTCTACCAGCAGGGTAAAACCCCTGAACTCATCAAGGCTGGAAGTAACACACTGATGGAAGTTGGAGGAAGATGCGTTTAAAAAAGTTGTTTTTTCATATTGGTGGTTGATGATGACCAGCTGGTTTACACATCTTTGATTTGCAGAATATTTTACTCTCCTTTCTAAGGTGAATTCGTGAGATACATTCATAGCACACGTCATGAGTAGTATCAAACTGATGCAAGTTATATGGGAATATGATCTTTTATGGGCTTTTCTCATTCACACTCATCTCTCTCTTTCTCTCTCTCTCTCTCTCTCTCTCTCTCTCTCACACACACACACACATACATGAATATATATATATGGACGAATGCATACTCACACAGACACAGAAACATACACTCTCTTGCTTACTCTTGTGTTTTGGTTTGCCTCTGCGTCTCTGGGAATCAGAACAACATGTTGGTCAAGTGTGATCACCTGTTGCTGCTGGGAACAGAAAACACTGAGACACCGAGCCTGAGGGGGTGAATGAATCAATGGAGTGGTTTGAAACATGGGCTACAAGTGTGTGTGTGTGTGTGTGTGTGTGTGTGTGTGTGTGTGTGTGTGTGTGTGTGTGTGTGTGTTTGACTGTTTCAGATGTCAGCTGTCTTAATGTATGCCCTTAACAGCTGCATTAAGAATAATTCTAAAAACTACCAAAATACTCTTCAGGTTCAGTTTCTTCCCTCCATGTAACACTGGACATGTCAGCGGTTTTTGGGCGGCTAAGAGGAGGCCGACAAGCCGTCAGTTGAAAGGAGTAAATATAATTAGAACAACTATTTCCTCGCGTGATTTTGAAAGTCTAACAACACTGGTTTGCACACAAATTGGGTCTGGAAAAAGTCACGGAGGAACACTTTGAAAGCTGAGATATTTCACGTCTTAAATTCGAAACAGCCTTCAACTGACCACAACTTTGCTTCTCTAGTGTTAAAGTTATGATTTTATTCTTCTTCCTTATGCAGTCCAGCATTCAGCTCCCCTGTTCTTCGTGCAATATCAATTACATTTAGAGCTAAACATCATACCCTTGACCTCCAGATTTGTTGTCCTGTTGTCTGATGCTGTTTCTCTGGGGACTCTGCTTGTCACCCTGACAGACGCAGAGCAGTGATGCTGCTGTTGTCCTGGTTATGTTCACACCTTCATGGAAAATTACTTGGTGGTTGGTTTAAAGTGGTAATCTGTAAGTTCCTTGTTTTGTCTCCATCTTTGTTGCTAAGCGCTCATTGCCGTGGTTCCCAGAGATCACCTGTCAATCAAACAGTGTGTCCAGTACTGTGACGTCTTTGAGTTTCTGTAGGTGTTTGAGTTTGAGTTTCTGTAGGTGGCGCTCTTTTCTCTGTCTGTTCAGCCACGGTGGCTATCGCTGCTCATGCTAACTACCCAGTTCTTCTTCTGTTGATTCCAAACAAACCGGAAAAATAAAACGCATCACTTCTTGTGTGCCGGAGGATTTTTCCTCGGAAATACCTGCCAGACACTGACCACCTTTCATCAACTGGCTATAGGTTGGATCACTATTATGTCATATCGATTGGCAGTACTTCATAAGTGTGAAGTAATACACAGGTTATTTTATACAGTCCTTTTATGGAAGGGCAGGATCTGCAGTACACAGGGAATACTGCAACATACAAGTACTCTATCCTTCTGTCTTTCTGTAGCTTTTTCACTCTCTCCATGCATCTATGCATAGATTTGAAACACTTCCACACACACACACACACACACACACACACACCAGCACTCCCACAGGTTCCAGCATTGATGGAACAACCAAAACCACCACATCCCTTCATCGCTGTTTTTTTCAGCTGGAAGAGGAGCGCTGTGAGAAGGAGGAAGTGGAGCTGTCTTAGGAGAGGCTGTGAAGCCGGATGTTGACGTTTTATTATTTCAGGCGGGACAGCTGAGGTCACCGGGGTTAAGTCCTTACATCTGGCCAGAGCCTCCCACACTTAGTTTGGCTTAGCATAGTGTAGTTTAGCTGCACATATTAAAGGATAAAACCAAGAAAAAAGAGAGAGGGCAAACGGAGCGTCTAGCAGCCCCGAGGAGACGTCTCACCTCCAGAGAGAAAAAGGCAAGAAAAGAAATTAGCACAAGTGTGTTTAGCAGAGTACGGGAATGGAGTTGATACACTGTCTTGTGCATTATTATTGTTTACATTTCCGTTTGGCTGTCGCTCCAACAAGCACAATAAGATTAAATTCCTAGAGGACCACAATTGCAGGCAGCTCACAGGGAGCAGCGGGAGAAACCTTTACTCTCTGATTATGCCACTTTCAGTTCCACCTGAATCTAGTAGTAATTTCAAACTATTGTTTGTGGAGTGGAGTACCTGGTGGGCGGGGCTTACCACATTCAGATAGTCAGTTACGTTGTCAGTCAAGTTTAAGGAGACTATTGTCAACTCCTATATGAAACTGAACTCCATGATCTTAAGATTCAGCTGCTAGGTTTTCATCCACAGCCATAGTGAAGCGTTGACGTTTGGATGGAGGGGAAAGAAAAACAATGAGTCACATCTCAAATGAACGACTGTAAATTGGGATGCTTTTAATCCGTCCTGATTGCGAAGGGAATGTGACGGGAACGCCGCCTCCCGCTGTGACAGCTCAGCGGCGAGCGTGTACTGCGTGCGCCCTCCGGGGACCAGACCCCTCCGGGGACCAGACCCCTCCAGGGACCAGACCCTCATCATGTGGGAGCGCTGCGTTCAATCAGCAGCCAGTCAGATGACAGACATCTTCTCTGGTCATCTCCATCAGACACAGCGGTGCGTCGGCAGAGTGCTGCCTGCTTCAGCTGTTAGCGCTGAGCTGCAGGGGGCCATCGAGACATACACACCACACACACACACACACACACACACATATAAACACACACACACACACACACATAAAGGCACATGCTGCACACGCACACAAGCAATTGCACACACACATATGCAGATACATGCACACATATTGCACACATACACACAAATGAACATACTGAATACACACACACACACACACACACACACACATCTAGATAGTGCACATGCATACAGATACAAATGGACGACATACTATATGCACATGAAGACACACATACACACAATCACATACATACGCACACATGCAGACATAAAGAAACAATACACACACGTACACACTTCCACGCTTGCACACACACATAAATACACAAACAGACACAAAAATGCACACATACTGTGCATGCTAATACAAGTACATATTCTGTACACACACACACACACACACTTGCACGTGGACTTAGATGAACGAACACACAGACAAACATCCAAAAGAAAAACATGATTCATAAAAGAAAAGCGTCCTTTGATAGTTTAATTACCCAGCAGTGATTTCTAACCAGATGCTGCTGTGTGTGTGTGTGTGTGTGTGTGTGTGTGTGTGTGTGTGTGTGTGTGTGTGTGTGCGTGTGTAGATCCATGCTGTGCAAACGTGTGAGAGAACAGCTTCGTGTTCTTGATAGCGTGTGAGTTTGTGAGAAATGTGTCATTCTTCCATGCGTGGTCCGTCTACAGGACGACCTCCATGCTTCAAATAGAAACTGAATAAGATGTTTTCTGCATTAGTGTTTTACTCTTTATAGTAAATATTTTGATATTTACAAACTTTTTATTTCATCATTTTCAAATTTGTTTTTTTACCCAGTACTCCATGTCCCTTATACTCTCCTGTTCCTCTCTAAACCGACAGAACAGAAACCGCTGACTTGCAGATATCTGCTGATGTGCTGCAATATGGATCAAGACAGTGATAAGCATCTGGGCGTACTCCCTGCCAAATAGTGCTCCCACACTGAAACACTGCTGGCATTAAGAGTCAATCTCCTAATGAGATGGCGTGTGTTGGGCTAATCACATTTGCCGCAATGGGTTCCAGCCACAGTGCATTATGGGCAATACTCCGAAGATGATTCCACTCTGTGTGTGTCCGCGTGTGCATGCACGTGTGTGAGATGATTCTGTACGTCTGTTTGTGTGTGTGTGTGTGTGTGTGTGTGTGTGACAATTGATTCTGTCACACGCGTTGAGTGTTTCAGCTAGCTATTGATCCCAGAGCCGTTCTGGTCTATCGACAGGTAGCACATCGACCCAACGTGTGTTTGCCGCAGGCCGGACACCAACCTCATTCGAGCGGTCATCCTCTGTCCAGTCTGATCCTGAAAGCACACCGAGCTGGACCGGTGCCGTGACGAATCATCAGACACGCTCTTAAAGGGGATTGGTCGATATTCTCAACAGGAAATCGATCTCACTTACTGAAAAAAACGACTTGGTAGAATAAGCTAAGATATGGGAAGGGAAGCCAAAGACAAGATTCAAGATTCAAGATTCAAGAGGTTTATTCGTCACATACACATACATGCAGTGAAATGAAAAGTGGCAATGCTCACGGGAATGTGCAAGAGGGCAGTATACATAGTATTTAACAGTAGAAACCAACACTATATTTACAGCATGAAAAAAAAAAAAAAAAATTACAATATTTACAGTTAGAGCTCTTATATAAAACAACACAATATATACAGTAAGAGCACTTTTGAAGTGAATTATAAAAATAATTTAATTTATAAAAAAATTATAAAAAAGACATGAGTAAGACTTAGCACAGCACAAAGCATGATCCCCCAAACACAAGGGCTTATGGGGGACATGGATGCTGACGTCCAGCAGTTCCCATGACAACATGTCTGGACTGTTGCTCTTCCAGATGTTTCTTCATGTGTTCTTAAGAGCAGACAAGTCCATCATGGTAGATCAAGATATAAGGACTGGAACCAGATCTGTTTTGGCTCCGCCCCCTCTCCTCTGACCTCACAGGACGACAGGTTACCAAAACTCTACTTGTGCGCATATGCGCCGATCACGTGGGTGCTCCATGGGAAAAGTTTTAGCACCCACAGGGAATTAAAAAATAAATTAATGAATAAATGTATGCAGTAAAAAACTGCATCTATTTATTCTATTATTACTTATTATTATCGGTGAATGTTTTAACTACAAATCGCATTATCCAATTAAACTTGTTCCAGCTCTGTGTGTGTGTAGGCTACGTTAAGGGGCGTGGCCACGTAGCCAACTGCCAATGTAACGTTAGAGTCGCTAAACCAACGTTGTTCCATCACGTAGCTGCTAGCTAGCGACACAACAAGTGTGAAACACGGTGATGATCGGGTAAAAACGGACAAATTTGTCATTAAAAAACGGAGAGAGATACCGAGTGTAAAGACAGTCAGAGTGAGGATCCACCACCAGATGAATTTGTAGCAGAGCAGTGTTGCATTTGGTTTGGGTGTGTGTCTACGTTGACAGATGACAGTAGCCTGCACTACGGTAATTACTAAAGCAAGCGCAATAAAAGAGATTTGGTGACAATCTTCACCTTGGTGGTATTCACTTCATTTGAGATCCCGCTGGCAAAAACATAAATCGGCGCCTATGCTGTGAGTCTGTGTGACTTTTGTCTTCAAGCCTGTTTCGCTTGCAATTGTGAAATGTTAACCTAAACGAACAAGATGCAATAAATGAAAGAAGAAAAAGAAATTGGCCTGTCGGTGTCATCACGTCCTTAACGTTGAAGGGAATTGATCAGACAAGACTTTGTCGGCGACTCGGTTGGACTTGGTAGGAATGCCCAGACTCATTCTGGGAAGACTGCACATTGTTTCCTGAGGACACGGTGACATCCGAGACACCTGAACACATAAAGAGCCTCTGTGTTTAGGCTCAGGTGGCGAGGTGGACGCTGGCTGGCACCCAGTGGAAAATGCTGGAAAATGCTAAGACAAGAGACCCATTAGATAAGATGGAGAGAGGTGTGTGTGTGTGTGTGTGTGTGTGTGTCTGTGTGTCTGTGTGTCTGTGTGTCTGTATAAATACTGTCATGATGTGTTCCGGTGTTTGCATGAATAGGTACAGAGTAGGTACCCTGGTATGGTGTGTGTGTGTGTGTGTGTGTGTGTGTGTGTGTGTGTGTGTGTGTGTGTGTCAGATGTCTTCACAGGACCTTGTAACACAACACAGACAGTGTGGGTTTTGTAGGCCCAGGTCAGTTGGTTGGCACATTTTCATCCACGTCCAAACAGAAGGAAGGATGGAGAGGAAGTGAAGGAAGGAAGGAAGGGGGAGAGAGAGAGAGAGAGAGAGAGAGAGAGAAAGATAGAGAGGTAAAGATGTGGTGAGTTAGCAGCAGTCTTATTTTCTACGGATTTAATCCTGCTGGACTTCTTCTTCTTCTTCTTCTTCTTCTTCTTCTTCTTCTTCTTCCTCTTCTTCTTCTTCTTCTTCTTCTTCTTCTTCATCTTCTTCTTCTTCTTCTTCATCTTCTTCTTCTTCTTTTTCTTCTTCTTCTGCAGTAACCCACTGAACCAATGAATCACTCACATTTGTACCTGATCTGGTGAAGACGAGTCACTGTCATCAGGCAGGTCAAGGTACGAGACTGGAATGGATCGCAATGACAAATGTATTGTGACAACAGAGCAGGTCACATAGGAGGTGTGTGTGTGTGTGTGTGTGTGTGTGTGTGTGTGTGTGTGTGTGTGTGTGTGTGGGTGGGTGAATGAGTGTGCATGTGAGAGAGAAAGAAATAATGTGTGTGTGTGAGAGAGAGAGAATGAGAGTGTGTGGGTGTGGGTTGTGTGTGAATGGGTGGGTGGGCTATTAGTTGTGTGTGTGAAAGTGTGTGTGTATGTGTGTGTCAGGAGGGGTGATGAGAGAGCGAGGAGTGAGAGGAAGCATGAGAGTGTATGAGTGTGTGTCTCTGAGTGTGTACTTGCATTACTACGAGTGTGTGTGTGTGTGTGTGTGTGTGTGTGTGTGAGATCATCAGTCATCCAGCCGACTGCAGCGCTGATGGATGGAGACAGGCCGGGCTCGTCGTCCCTCCTGCCCACACAGAGTGCACCGTCGCTGGGCTCGCGCTGCTCCGGCCTCCCCTGGCCGTCACCCTGTCAGCTCTCTGAACGGAGACGTACCTTCAACACACACACACTTGAAGACACACACACACACACACACACATATAAACACACACACACACACACGGCTATTCTCACACACAAACATGCTCATACACACACTCATCACCATCGTTCAGTTGGACAGCCTGCGCTTCCCCAGACACGCTGTTTACTCACCTCTACTGCACACACACACACACACACACACACACACACACACACACAGCTCTCCATGTATACCTCTCCATCAGTCTCTTTGCTCTTCATCTCCTGGGAAATCCTCTGATTCAGATATGGAGAGAGAGGATCGGAGACAGCGGAGTGTGTCGGGCTCTTGGGAAGTGTGTTTGAATATTTCAGTAGGACGTGTGTGTGTGTGTGTGTGTGTGTGTGTGTGTGTGTGTGTGTGTGTGTGTGTGTGTGTGTGTGTGTGTGTCTGACAGATACGTCTTATCCTTGCAGCCCTTGAAAACTCACACATATCCATGCACACGTGCACATATTGTAAATCATTTATTTGTGTTAGTCACACGTTTCCCCTCGGCTGCAGGCTGAAGCAGCTTTACCTCCCCCACCTCCTTCACCTCCCCTACCTCCTTCACCTCCCCTACCTCCCTCACCTCCCCTACCTCCCTCACCTCCCCTACCTCCCCCACCTCCCTCACCTCCCCCACCTCCTTCACCTCCCCTACCTCCCTTCACCTCCCCTACCTCCTTCACCTCCCCTACCTTCCCTTCACCTCCCCTACCTCCCTCACCTCCCCTACCTCCCCCACCTCCTTCACCCTCCCCTACCTCCTTCACGCCCTACTCCTTCACCTCCCCTACCTCCCTCACCTCCCTCACCTCCCCCTACCCTCCTTCACCTCCCCTACCTCCTTCACCTCCCTCCCTCCTCCTCCTAACCTCCTTCACCTCCCCTACCTCCTTCACCTCCCTCACCTCCCCTTCACCTTTTCACCTCCCCTCACCTCCCCTACCTCCTTCACCTCCTTCACCTCCCCTACCTCCTTCCCTCCCTTACCTCCCCCTACCTTTCCCTCCCTCACCTCCCCTACCTCCTTCACCTCCCCTACCCTCCCTCACCTCCCTACCTCCCTCAACCTCCCCCTACCTCCCTCACCTCCCCTACCTCCCTTCACCTCCCTATCTCCCTCACCTCCCCTACCTCCCTCACCTCCCCCACCTCCTACCTCCCTCACCTCCCCCACCTCCCTCACCTCCCCCACCTCCCTCACCTCCCCCATCTCCCTCACCTCCCCTACCTCCCTCACCTCCCCCACCTCCCTCACCTCCCTCACCTCCCCCACCTCCCTCACCTCCCTCACCTCCCTCATCTCCCCCACCTCCCTCACCTCCCTCACCTACCCCACTCACCCACCTCCCTCACCTCCCCCACTCCCCTACCTCCCTCACCTCCCCTACCTCCCCCACTCCCTCACCTCCCCCACCTCCCTCAGACAGACAGAACACGTTATTGACATGGAATTGATGTCAGCGCATCATCACATCTAATATTGATGCAAGACGAGACGTTGCTGCAACATTAACGTCCACTGTTGTTTCAGTCTGTGTTATTCAGTCATTGATTTGACGTCAACTTCACATTGAAACGATTGACGGTTGCAGTTAACATTATAACAAGTCACCAGTGCAAGAAAACCGATGCAGTTGTACGAGATATGTAATACAAGACCTGAAAACCAGAGAGAGAGAGAGAGAGAGAGAGAGAGAGAGAGAGAGAGAGAGAGAGAGAGAGAGAGAGAGAGAGAGAGAGAGAGAGAGAGAGAGAGAGAGAGAGAGAGAGAGAGAGAGAGAGAGAGAGAGAGAGAGAGCTTTCCAAGTAGGGAAATTACTTTCTCACAGTTACCCTCCTTCTAAGCTTTACACACACACACACACAAATAAGTAAAGAAGTCCTTCCGGGTGAGCTATGGTGAACCTCTGACCCGGCAGGAAATGACACGTTGTGGCCCAACCGTGGGGGGCGGAGCCTTGTCGCCATGCTGCGTCGTCACGCCGATGTTCAGTGTTATTAAAAGAGACCTGAGAACATCATCGTTTACTATCGACGACAACCGAACACAGACATCCTGGCTGGTTTCTCCTGACGTCTCGCTGAGCATCAAGGCCGCTTTGCAACCTGCCGGAGACGGACGGGATGATGGCACATAACATATATGTGGTTTATCTGGCGCCGTCCTCTCCCGTCCTCGGTGGCGTGGAGCTGACGGGGGTGGGCGTGGAGCTGACGGGGGTGGGCGTGAGAGCTGACGGGGGTGGGCGTGGAGCTGACGGGGGTGGGCGTGGAGCTGACGGGGGTGGGCGTGAGAGCTGACGGGGGTGGGCGTGGAGCTGACGGGGGGTGGGCGTGAGAGCTGACGGGGGTGGGCGTGGAGCTGACGGGGGTGGGCGTGAGAGCTGGCTTGTGTGAGCTCATCACGATTCCTCCGCCAGAGGACGAAACAGCGAGAGCTTCCCTCAGACGTAGACGATCAGACTGTCAGCCGTCTCGTCTGTTGAACGCGCTCAGTTCAGTTTGGTTCACGGCACATTTAAATACAAGGTGCTTTCAAAATAAAATGTTACAAGTAAGAAAAAAAACCTTCAAAATAAAGTGGAATCAAATCACGTCAACCAGCCAGATGAGTCTATTCCCAAAGTTTAGACTGAAACGGTATGGTCTCTCTCTCTCTCTCTCTCTCTCTCTCTCCCATCCATCTCCTCTCTCTGTCTCTATGTTGCTGAATCTGTTGTGAATCAATGCTCCCTTATTGCCCTTTAAAGATGGCTCTTTTGTTGTGGAGGCGTCAGACCGTGGCTGCCCTTTGAAGTGCTCCGAGTGAAAAATCTCAGGCACATGTGCTCGGGCCTAATGAAACCCATTGAAGCGGGCTGCATTTTTCCATTTGTTATGAAAAGCCATCAGGAGCTGGGCCACCCGGACGTCCCCCCCCCCCCCCCCCCACACCGACAAACTTGAGTCTATCATCTGGTCCCAGGGGCCCAGTGTTCAGAGGATTGAGAATCTTTATTGTCCCCCGTAATGAAATCAAGGAGGGTGGGGGGGTTATGGATCGGTTTGTTTCCGTCATGTGACAATAACAGGGAGGAATGATGCATCTCACTACTGAGAGACGTTCTCAGAGTTACACTGATTGGCCGAAGGGGGAGTGGCCACAATTACACACGTCAAAACAAGGTGGCACATTGATCGGTTGATTGGCTGCATCATCGCTGCACCAGACACGTTTCAATGGCAGCAACAGGCGACTGACCTCAATGTCATGTGACGGCCTGGCTGGTCTCTGATTGGTTCATACTGAAGAGTACCAAAGGGACGAGCTAGCATCTTCAAAAAAAAGGGGAAATGTCTTCCAGTAACTTAATACCTTGTATTGTTTTTCCAGATAAAGAGGGAGTATTATGATGATGATGATGATGATGAGGAAGAGAAGAAAAGGGTGAGGAGGAGGAGTATGATGAGAGTGGCAATGGAGGAGAGGGAGGAGGAGGAGGAGGGAGGAGGCGAAGGTGGAGGAGTATGATCAGGGATGAGGGATGAGGCATTTGGTGAGGATGATGATGATGATGCGAGGACCCAGAGGGAAACAGGGTATTATGGTTATTGTGATGATGAAGAGGAGGAAGGTGTTGCACTATTGTTTTTAAACATGAGGAGGACCAGATACAAATTGTGTGTGTGTGTGTGTGTGTGTGTGTGTGTGTGTGTGTGTGTGTGTGATATTAACAGATATTAAGACGTTGCCCCTGACAACCAGAGCCTTAACCACAACCCAGCGACTCACATTACACATGAAATGTTCTGCTGTGTGTGTGCATATGCATGTGTGTGCATGTGTCTGTGTGTGTGTGTGTGAGAGAGAGAGAGAGAGAGAGAGAAAATGTGTGTGCATGCATGCATGTGTGAAAATTACTCTGCCCTGTAATGCGTGTGTGTGTGTGTGTGTGTGTGTGTGTGTGTGTGTGTGAGAGAGAGAGAGAGAGACATAAAGAGAGAGAGAGAGAATGTGTGTGCATGCATGCATGTGTGAAACTTACTCTGCCCTGTAATGCGTGTGTATGTGTGTGTGTGTGTGTGTGTGTGTGTGTGTGTGTGTGTGTGTGTGTGTGTGTGTGTGTGTGTGTGTGTGCAGGCGCTGGGTTGACTCCATTGACGGGACTCAGTCTAATGCAGAGTGAGTCTCTGTTGTCTCTCAGTAAGCCTCCTCCAGGCCTGCAGCCAGCAGAGCAACCAGCCTGACACAACAAGACAGCTGGCTGTTTGGATAACATCACACCTTCTCACTGTGGAGGAGAGGGTGTGTGTGTGTGTGTGTGTGTGTGTGTGTGTGTGTGTGTGTGTGTGAGAGAGAGAGAGAGAGACCATTTAAACATTTGATTAAACTGAAATAGATGCGGTGGACTGATTAACGCAATTGTGCATGGATGTGTGAGAGCTGGTGAGGAGAGCGTATGCATCAGAAAGTGGATGTGTGTTAGATTGTGTGTACGTGTGTGTCAGAGAAAGATAGAGAGTGTGTGTGTTTGTGTGTGTGTGTGTGTGTGTGTGTGTGTGTGTGAGAGAGAGAGAGAGAGAGAGAGCGAGAGAGCATGGAGGAGGGGTATCTGTGAGCCTGTGTTGTAGACTGTTAAATGTCAACTCCATCCAATTCTGCAGGAGGCTGTTTATAAGGAGACCAAAGGCTAAAGATGACACACTTCACTCTGCAGCTCCAATCTATATAAATCTATCTCTCTCTCTGTCTCTGTCTCTCTCTCTCACTCTCTCTCTCTCTCCCTCTCACACTCACACACACTATAATAATGCACTCTATTTCCTCCCCCGTTCCTCCTCTCTCTCCCAACAGGCTGTTTTGTAGTGATCAACACCAACACTCCAACGCTTAAATAATAGAAATAGAAATAAAAAAGACGTTCTAGTTTTCATCTGTTGTCCCCCTAAAACACAAACACCTGTTTTATTAGTAATAGTTGTCATGTAATAAAGTATTTACACCAGTCTGTCTACCTGTGCAGCTCAATGGGGAGAGCAAGGTGCTGGCGGTCACGTGACGTACAGACGGTATCCCATAGTTCAATGCAACCTGAGTGTTGACGGACGACACGGACTGACAGAGTCCAGTGGGAGAAAATGTCGCAACCCCCCGAAAAAAAGTAGTTAAACTGTTGACGGAGGCGTCCATGTTGGAAATGTCCCTTGCTCGTCATCAGACTGCTTCAGGGGGTTTTAGGCCACGCCCACAACTGGGCCACCCGTACTGACAACACACACACACACACTCATGTAAGATGCTTTGGGTGAACGCGTCCACCAAACTGGCAACCTGAGCTCTAGAACTGAAACTGGAACCAGAACCAGGCAGGAGCGTTTAAAGCAGACCCGGTGTTACGCGCAACAGCAGAGGATCAGCGCTGTGGAAACTGGGCTGATATACTGGGAGAGTTGATGTTTGTTTGGGCCCAGTTCTGGTCCGGTTCTGGCCCGGCTCTGGCCCGGTTCTGGCCCGGTTCTGGCTTTTTGAAAGGGAGTTATTGTTCCTGGAACGTCACGAGAGACGTAGAACCGTAAAACCTCCATTGTCAGGAACTCTCTGGAAACTTAAGCCTTCTTCTTCTATGAGCGATTTATACAGAAGGTTTGTTCAGACATGATCCACAACTAGGAGGTCTTCACCTAACGCACCGGGCCTGATGTTAGACACAACACACACACACACACACACACACACACACACACACACACACACTGATACGCACGTAGATACACAGGCAGAGCTCATTCAGCCTGATGCTGACACGTGTACGAGTACATAAACATTCATGTGCACATGCATGCGAGCGTGAACACACGTACACACACACACACACACACACACACACACACACTACTACACACAGGCACATACTGGGCACACACACACCAGCAGACACACACACACACACACTCAAAGATCTTCCGTCCAAAATGAGCTCATCCTTAGTTCCCAACCACAATAGATTTTCCCTTCTTCTCCACTCACGAGTTTCTGCACACACACACACACACACACACACACACACGTACACACACGTACACACACACACACACACACACACACACAGTGATTCATGTGACAAATAAAGCTCCATTTGATATTTTAGACAAACTTGCAGACCCAACCACACACACACACACACACACACACGCACACGCACACACACACGCACACACACACACACACGCACGCACACACGAACACACGCACACACACACACATGCACACAACCACATGACGGAGTGCGTAGGAGTGCGTAGGAGTGCGTAGTGCGGCGACAGCCAAGTGACAAACGTCTTCTCCCCTCTCTCTCTCTCGTCTCCTGACCTTGTTAAGTAAAGAAAAGGGGGAGTGGGGGAGTCGGGGGAGGTAGGGGGGAGACGACAGTGTATACATTAAGACCCGGGACTCAAGGGGTAACTGGTGCATCAAGAGAAGGTCCTGGAAAAACCTCTTAAAGACGTTAGGACAGACACCAGATCCGTCCCAGGCTTGGCTCGGCTCCACCGGTCCAGAGGAGACCAGGTTAGGTCCTCTTTCCTTCCCCTTCTCTTTCCTTTCCTCACCTCCTCTCCTCACCTCCTCTCTCCAGTCTCTTCATTTCATGCTCACTGAGCCCGGCAGCATTAGAAGGGACTTCCTAATCACTGTTCTTCTTTCTCCCCAGACTTTAAAACCCAGACAGATTATTTATGTACTGTAATGGACTCGATAAATGGGCCCGTTCGCTCGCGGCGTTTCGGTGGGAAGCGATCAGGAGAAATGACTCTCAGTGGAGATTTCTTTCAGGTTAAATGGATTCGTCACGTCGATCCGACTCTAAAGATCGGATATTATGAGATTGCTGTATCACAGTCAGCCTGACACTGTGGCGGTGTTCTGCATCACTCTGCCTCTCCATCTCTTTGCTGGATTGCGTCCAGACGATGTAGAGACGCAATCCTGACGCAAGCCTGGCCTCTTCTACGTCTGGTTCTGAAGGTCCGTTCCATTACAGTTCTTCTCAGTCGCTTTGGTACATTTCTCAGATCAGAATTAAAATTCTCTAAACTACTTGTTCAACCTCCACATCATCTAGTCACTTGTGCATCATAAAAGCAGCAAATTGCAAATGTTTTAGCACATTCATGCAAATGGTTATGTCCAACTGTTTGCTGTTTCCTACATTATCAAGAGTTTATGTCATGTTGATCAAAATGTATTATATTGGTTCTCTGTCTCTCACCCCCCAGAACATCTAGGCATTAGTCCATTGCATAAGTCATCACATGCAACATGGTTGAACCAGTTGTCATAATCTCTGTCAAGCAGATTTTCTAGACATTAGACCTTGTTTGTAAATGTGTTCTGAATTGATGAATCTTGACTTTCATTCCAGTTTTTCTCAGTTGATTTGGCTCAATTCTCCCATGACAGTTGAAGTCGTCAAAACAAAATGTGAAATTCTTCGCAACATTTTGTTACCAGAGCACAACAGAAAGAGCATTTCTCTTTGTTACCATTTGCAAATGTTTTAGCACATTTAGGCAAATGACAATTATGACAATTTGAACAGTTATTGGTGTATATGTCTTTGGAAATTGATATATGCCAGACAGAAAAAGCACATTTTCAATCATTTGCCACAGTTTCCATCAGAGTAACTGTTATATTGACAACATGGCTAATCATGTCGACTATCTTGTTTGTACTCAATGACACAAGGACTTGTCATTCTGATGGACTGACATGTTCACTGATGTAAAGATTTACTTTTGAGAGATGAACTAAGGATTTTGAGCAAGTTACGGGCTTTTGCAGGTAATCCATTGTGTTCTGCTGTTTGTACCAGTTGTTTCCAGAAATGCGTTTACTGTTTTGCAAATCTTAAGGATGATTCGAGAAATGTACTAAAGCGACTGAGAAAAACTGTAATTGCAGTTGTTGACGTTGTTAGGACAAAGCTTCTCCTGCTGTGTTCAGACAGGGCAGCTCAAATCCCCCCCCCCCCTCCACAAATCTATGAGTCGGATGTTTTTCCTGTCTGGGAGGTTTTCAGAACAGATCTAAACCACATTTCGTATGCGGTCTGAAATGCATTTCAAGTCCCATCTCTGAAAGTGCAGCTCGGCGAACCACTCAGACCAAAGTGTTTCCACTCCCCTTGTGATATGTACATCTGACGTCTCATGATGCTACAAGACGGGCAGAGAACAACAAGAGGGGAAAAATGAAGAGGTTTCAGCCTCCTCAACAACATGGCCTCCTCCTCCTCCTCCTCCTCCTCCTCCTCCTCCTCCTTTAGAAAAAAACCATCCATCCTAAAGCAGCAACATAGCTTCCTCTCATCCTTCACACACATAAACACACATATACATTAAATGCAAGCACGCCTTCACACACATCGAGTGTTCAGACACTAGCCTCCTGGTTTGGTTGCTGCTGGACACAAATGACCTCCATCTGCTGATGGATGCTTTCACCCAGAAACACAATTAGGTGAGAGGAATCGTTCCGCACCATTAAACTGCGACAGTTAAATTTTATTTGCAATAATCAATAGTCATTACCGAATGAAAATAAAATGGGATGTTTTTGCCAATAGCGTGTCTTTAATGTTCCTTCTTGTGTGAATTGGAAACACTAAATTCAAATAAAAACCAAATGAAATACAGTTTTATTTTGTGCCGGTCGGCCAGCAGGGAAACTATTCCTTGGACCCGAATCAGTTTGACTGAAGAGGCCGATGAAAACGTCCCTCTGATGCGGTGAGGTCTCGGTCACGAGAGTGTTGGGGAGGTGAGGGGTGTTTACTGTGGTGAGTGAGCATTCAGCATGTCTGGTGTGTGTGTGTGTGTGTGTGTGTGTGTGTGTGTGTGTGTGTGTGTGTGTGTGTGTGACCTGGGTTGAACAGAACTTGCAATTTGCTTTATTAGATGTAATAAATATATGGTTTATTTTATAATCTGACCTGGTCCTGATGCTCTTAACCCCACCCGTCTGGTACTCCAAGTGGGTTAAAACCAACGTCAACAATGACAACACTTGTTCACGGCACCATACTGTGATTTTGCTGTTAGTTGGAGTAACAGCAGTCACATATGTGGCGTTCATTTCAGCGGCATTACCAGATGAGTACATACACACACCTTGATCCCGTTGCTTTAAGTGTGATGGAGATACAGAGAGAGAGAAAGTCTGCCATGTTGTCGTGCTCAGTGTGAAGTCTGCGCTGCTTTCTGATTCTTGTTACATTCATGTGAAAAATATGTAATTGGATGTCTCACCATAACTGTTACTACAGCAGTAACACAGATGTGCCCACATACAATAACTAGGCTCCACGCAGCTCTCATACTGTGTGTGTGTGTGTGTGTGTGTGTGTGTGTGTGTGTGTGTGTGGTTTTATAATGAAGAGAGTTTCTCAATGTCCTCAGAGTCTGAACAACAGAACAATGACAAAAGTGTTGGTGAGCATTAACAGAAATAAGAAAAACATTTTCATTCCGGGATCTTGAAATAATTGCTGAATAAGTGTGTTTGGTGGCCAAGAAATATCCTTTTAACTCTGTGTCTCTGGCAGCCACTGTGTGTGTGTGTGTGTGTGTGTGTGTGTGTGTGTGTGTGTGTGTGTGTGAAGTGTGTAATGCTTTTTCCATTATGAATCACTTTTATTATTCATAATTAAGAAAAGCAGTGAGGCTAATACTACAAAGCAAAACAAAAACACCCTGTAATTGGAAGTAGATGAGTGGAAGAGATCAAAACGTCCACATGGATCATGGATGGGTGTGTGTGTGTGTGTGTGTGTGTGTGTGTGTGTGTTCGTTCCAGTTGTTCCAGTCCCACCCTTTAAAATAAGATGTAATTTACAACACATCCACATATTTGTTTTAGACAACATACGGTTATAACGAGACATAAGATATAACAAGCCCTAACGAGCCCTAACGAGCCCTAACGAGCGCTAACAAGCCCTAACGAGCCCTAACGAGACACAACGAGCCCTAACGAGACACAGCGAGACCTGCTGTTCAGCGATTTAGCCAACACTCCAGGACACTTCAGCAGAACACAGATTAGCTTCTGTGGAGATCAAACTTGTGGCGTTTGGATTACAGGACAGTCTCTAACTACCAGGCCACCTTGCCTCCCCTTTCCTGCCCCAACATGGATTAAAGATTGTTGGTGTTAAAAATGGCAGATTCTTTTTAAAGGAACGCGTTAAGTTCAGTGAATTTTTCCTACATTTCCCAGAATGCCTTTTGACAACCCTCAGAGAACGGGCCTGAACTTGTTGCATTCAGCTGTGGGTTATACTGTATGTGTAGATGCTATTAGTGTCCCTTACTAAGAAGTTGCATTGCATTCTGGTCTATCTTGGCTACTGCATTGCATTCTGGTCTATCTTGGCTACTGCATTGCATTCTGGTCTATCTTGGCTACTGCATTGCATCCTTGTCTCTCTTGGCTACTGCATTGCATTCTGGTCTATCTTGGCTCCTGCATTGTTTCCCTACATTGGTATGAATGCAGTCGTCCTCCACGGTCCTCCATGGTGAGGCAGGTGAGGCAGGTGAGGCAGGTGAGGCAGGTGAGGCAGGTGAGGCATGTGAGGCAGGTGAGGCATGGTACTGCAGCATGACATTGGCAGTCCAAGGCCACTAATGCTGCAGAACTGAAGAGGCATATTGTGAATGACTCAAATGACCGCTTGCTAGATCATTCCCAGAATCCTCTGCATAAATGAATAGTATCCACTCTCTCTCACTTGAAGTATCCCTGTTTCCATGGTGACGCCCAGCCCCTTCAACACCACAACCCCGTCCTAATCTGAAAGGGGGAAACTCCATTGATTACCATTGATGCTAGTGGGTGGACGTCCGTGTGAAAACAGAGAAAACTAGCCAATAGATCAATGCACAAGCCAATTAGGAGACAAGGGCTCTTTATATGTGTTCTTAAGAGTTTTAAGAATAATGTAATAGTTTAGAGCGACTATACACATTCACAATGTTCATAACAGCATAATGGTTATCATCCGAGTGTTCACAGTGTTGCTATTGAAAGAGGCAGACGTTAACTGCTCACTGGGTTGAAACTTCACCGTCATTTATTACGATAATTCAAATCTATGAAATGATTTTATCATTTAGAGACGTGCTTGTAACTGCAGCCGGTATGAACCTCTATAACCCTGTAGAAAGGGTCATGCTTTCTGCTCCCTGCACACACTTTTAATGCTTTTCAGAACGTTTCCAAAACCGTGTCCTACATGGTTTGTTGTCAAATATTTCCGAAACATTTGGCGGTCCGAAGGGCGCGCGCAGCCAAAGAGCATTTACAATGAATGAACGCAGGAAGCCAAGTCATGTCATCGAAGCCCAAGTCAGACAGTCTGGCCGGCCAGCGGCGCTGATGACACCGGACCATTAATCTATCTCTCTTCTCCCCTCTTCACTTTTCTGTCCGATGCTTTTGCTGGGTAAGCCGAGCAGGGCGCCCACCGACACCGCCCTGCCAAGTCAATAGAAGCAATTAGATATGAAATCACTTCAGAGTGCGGATGATTTCTGACTGGAAATCTGCTGATCCTGGCTGAATACCGCTCTGGGTCGTCGGTGGGTCGATCGATGGGACGGCGGCAAAAACAAAAGCAGCTCTGAGGCGTTTTTCAGGGATAAACAGGCTTATTATCAGAATATACAACAGCAGAGAGGAAATATTTCATCTTAAAGGTTGTAGTTTGTACCCCGATTGAAATACATAACAGAAGAGACCTTTTGGATGAAGGATGTCCTAATTGATCGTTGAGGTTTTAGTTTGTCTCCTGATCCCAACGTTATTTTAAGAGTGAGGGAAATAAAATAAGGACGTTTGCAACACGCCAGTCAAATGATGAAGAGGATTTTTATGGGTTAGTTGAGTTAGTTAATGAGTTAAACACTGATTGATCCAGTCTGAGATCCTCTAATGACAATTATTACACAGAAATGGAAGAAAGACACAATATAGATGAGAGATAGAAACACATACAGTGTTTTCAGGTATCACACACATATTTTCATCATATAGATTAAGAACTGACGGGCACAGATTTGATTTGTCCGTCCCTGTGGAAGACACCGGACCCCAGCTGTCCTGCCCATCCTGCCCTTGAGCAAGGCAGCGAGCCCCTTATCTGCTCCAGGCTGAAACATGCTCTGTGTGTAATATGGGGATTAAAGGGCTGTAAAACCTCCCGGTGATGGTTTGCTGTTGTGAATGAGTCACATGGTGCTTTCACATCCCATCATGTAACCGCTGGCCTCTTTTAGATCACTTCATGACACGCTCCTGTATGGACTTGGCTTTTTAATCTTCTATTATCCCCGTACCTCCTTTCAGGAATTTTATAATTTTTTTTTAATACTTTTGTACTTATTTAAAAGCAGTTTTAAATAAATGCTGTACAGATAAAGTAGTATTATTATAAATAAAAAGCAAATTTAAACAGAAATGTCAGTTTATCTCGTCTATAAGACTTTAAACTCGTAGAAACAACCTAGTAGCTCGTTCAAATGAGATAACTTTCGATTTGACTGCATTTTTATACCTTGCTGTTCAGGGTTTCCATAAATATGATGATGATTAATATTATTATTGTTAGTGGTGATGTACTGATGATGAGTCAGGATCAATTAATGTACAGAAATCAATTCAAATACAGAAATCACGTACATATCACATCACTCTGTTCAGAATCATATTAATTTATGTTATTTTTACGACTATTTCCATCTATTTTGAAAGTGTGGTTAAAGTCTGACGAGTAAAGCGGCGGGTAAACTCCATTTAACTGGGTCTGCCCTGCATCATGTCTCCTACACACTGTTGGTCAATAGTTCGGCTCTATAGGAAATGAAAAAGCAATTACCACCCACCTTGACACACAGCTCCGCTTGCCGTAGCTCCTACACTAAATCCCTGTAATATTGGAAAGGGGATTTAGCCGTGTGTATGAGTGAAAGCATTTCTCCATAGCTTGATCCATGCTGCTCCCACACAGGCGTCACTACACTGCGATCATAATAACACAGGCTGCGCTGTCAATCAAACACACTTTCATAACCCTGTAGTGCGTGTGTGTAAATTGACTTGCTTTTGTACTGATCTGCTTTTGTGTCGAGGTTGTTGCCACGACTGCGAGAGAAAATGTAAAATAAAAGAAATAAAAAAATGAAAAATTCATCAGATTTGAGCAGAATTGTCCCTTTAAAGTAAACATGATGTTGTTTTCCACCAGAGAATCAACCTTTTGTTAAAGTCGGGTTTGAGCATGAGGCTTTACAACATGAGTCATTGTTGAATTACTGTGAAGAAGTATTATTTTTTTATACTTCAAACAAGACAAACATGTATAGTCGGACATACAGACTAGGGTTCGACCGATATGGGGTTTTAAATGTCGATATTATATTGATATTTTTGGATTGAAGCTGCTAATATCCAATATATTGTATCAATATTCAGTATTTTCAAGGTTGAGTATTTTCATGCCTCAAAATACACAACATTGCGTCACTATCAGACCACTCCTGTCACTTCCTGTCCGAGGCGTCAGGCTGAGAGGAGAGCAGGGCCTGAGTTTGCCTGAGTGGTGAGATTAATGGTTGACTGCTTGATGGACTGGAGGTGTGTGTGTGTGTGTGTGTGTGTGTGTGTGTGTGTGTGTGTGTGTGTGTGTGTGTGTGTGTGTGTGTGTGTGTGTGTGTGTGTGTGTGTGAGAGAGAGAGAGACTGAGTGTGTATGTGTGTGTACGTTGTGTTTGTGTGTATATGAGAGAGAATGAGTGTTTTCGTGACGAGGATGTGTGTGTGTTTATATACCTGCATGTGTGTGTATGTGTGTGTGTGTGTGTTGTGTGTGTGTGTGTGTGTGTGTGTGTGTGTGTGTGTGTGTGTGTGTGTGTGTGTGTGTGTGTGGCAGCCACTGAGGTGTGATGGTCATTTCTCAGTTCATAACACTGGATTTCCTCCTCTAAGTCCTCGGCTAAAAAACCCATAAGAGTTTGTTATCACCTGGACACCCTGATCCCGGGTCTGTTCCATACCTGACTCCTATAGAGGCTTTGGCTCACACACTGTAGTCACACAGTCTGGGGGAGATATGCTGTGTGAGTCCACGTGATGTGCACTCCTTCCATGTGTGATCATATTTGTGTTTGTGTGGTGGAACGACTTTTAAAGTTTTTTTTAAAGGCATTAGTCTTCGCCAGCTCGCGGGGGTACCGGGGCCCTCAGGAGCAACTGCAGGAACGAAGGTTGTTAAATAGATAAATAGAGCTCCTACCATATAATACAGAGAAACATTTCCAATACAGAACCGTCTTTACCCAGCATGCAATGTGTACAGGAACCGATACAGGACGGAGGGCTGGGCACACGTAATGCTCACTTAGGACCGAGTCGATTTGCTCCCTCCGACCGCTCTGCTTATCGGGTTACACTTCCTCCTCTTGGTCTTTCATATACACACATACACACACGTGCACATACACACACACACACACACACACACACAGCCATACCATGAGGAGAGACTATTATAAGTTCATTAAGACGTAAGTGATGGTGATTTGTTGCTGAATGGGAACGTGACTCGAGTCTCGGTTCCGTCTGTCTGTGTTTTCAATCTCACCCCCCTGGCGATGCAGTAACCTGGTGTGTGTGTGTGTGTGTGTGTCTGTGTGTGTGTGTGTGTGTGTGTGTGTCTGTGTGTGTGTGTGTGTGTGTGTGTGTGTGTGTGTGTGTGTGTGTGTGTTATGCTAGAAAAGCCTGAAACAGCATTGAGACTCTGATGGGACACTAAAATCTCCATTGAAACCCATACTGACCCTTAACATCACATCATATCAATGGTGGGCAACTTTGACTGTTTCAGAAGTACGTGTGTGTGTGTGTGTGTGTGTGTGTGAGCGTTAATGTGCACGTGAATGCATGTGTGCTCCTGACAAGTCATTACCTCGAGTCCAGACTCGTTCACGATGTCTCTCTGACCTTCGCAGTCCCCTTGTTTAAATGTTAATCACACAATTCACATCTGCCGTCACAGAGGGGACCGCCGCCGCCGCCGCCCGGCCCGGCGAGGATTAACCGTGATTACCTTTCTCATGTGTCATCATCAACAGGCTCCCGAGTGGAGGAGACCGTCCTTCACCCGGAAGTGAGTAGGCGTCCGCCCTGCTAGCTCACGTTAGCAACCGAACCATTAGCATTAGTGACGTGTGCGATCCCTCTGAGCGATGCTGCGTTCGTTAGCCGTCAGTTATGGCGTCCAGGCTACCATGAGGCTCCGTAGGGTTTAGACGAGAAAGTTCAGTAGACGTCTACGAAGATTATCTTGTACATGGTGAATATTTCTGATATTTACAGAAGTTTATTCTTAGTTTAAATATGTAATAATGTATTTACTGCTTGGTCTGAAACTGGACGACACACAGACAGAAAGACTTGAGACGTGAGAGAGGAAGCAGAGACGTTTCTCCTGCTCCTACACATGACACTTTATACTGACACCACTACTCAGCACATGTTTTTTCTACTACATATTTTATTCTTTATTTATTATGTTGGTTGTATTTGGTGTATTTTGTATTTTATGTCTTATGTTGTGTGTTTTGCACCGTGGTCCTGTGAGGAAGGACGTTTGGTTTGGCTGTGTGCTGCATCATGTCTGAAATGACAATAAACTCTACTTGACCTGACTTGAGGTCTGAGGTTCAGGAGGTTTCATTCATCATTTCCATTTATTGTGTCATTAAGGGCATTGCAACTAAACCTGACTTGACTTATTATTTCAGTAATAGAACTTTAACTTCATTTTGTAATTATATATTGATCAAAAAAGATCAGATTTGATTTGTACAAAATGATTTTTACAGGATGATGAAGTTTCATAGCACCCGGGTGAGTGAAGTGTCTCAATCCTGGTTGGCAGGATTTGTCTCTAATAATAAATAAAGACGTGATCAGTCCCAGTTGTTTGCTCAGACTCTGCAGCAGACTGGTGGTCTGGGTGTTTGGACCCGCCTCCCTCTGCAGCCGGACCAGCGCCGGCCTGCTTTACAAATGTCACCGATGCAGAACAACAGCAGCCGCCTGCGTTCTGTCAGCCGGACTGTTTGTGTTTCAGCTGAGCAACTCACGGCTCAAGTACAGAGTGTGTAATCTATCTATCTATCTATCTATCTATCTATCTATCTGTCTATCTATCTATCTATCCATCCATCTGATATAGTCAGTGTTTTCTTCTCATCAGGGTGAACAGTGTTTAGACACTAAAACTCTCCACTGAAACCAAGATAATGTATTAATACA
>JAXDDW010000046.1:2740000-2770000 GCA_034670385.1 Hoplostethus mediterraneus
CACCGCACATTTGTGATTCACCTAACACTGGTCTACCTTTCAGTGTGTGTGTGTGTGTGTGTATTTGTTGTTCCCAGGGAAAATCACGAGTGTGTGTAACCATATCCCCTCCATAAGACCCCCTGCTGACTCGACACAGAAGCAAATGGCTGTGTCAGCACCTCAGAGAGCACACACAAACACACACCCACCCACCCACACGCACACGCACACACGCACACACGCACACACAGGAAAATAATAATAATTCAGGCGTTCAGACGTTTTTAATATTTTTAATGTTTTTAATGTTTTAATGTGCCCAAGGGTTCTGGAATTTACTCATAAAGGAACTTAAAGGATTATGAAAACCCTCAACTCACAGAAATGGAAAACACCAAAAAGTGGAGGAAAGGAGGGGAAAGGAGGGGAAAGGAGAGGAAAGGAAAGGAAAGGAAAGGGGGAAAGGAAGAAGGTGAGAGCAGCTCAGGGCAACAGTAAACATGAATGATGTGGTGAATATGAAGTCCAAGAAAGCAAATCAATACTTGTTTACAACCTTCTTCATGTTGTCTCAGGGAACGAACTCAAGAACACGAGAACAGAGAACATCTTTACAGTTTGAAGAACAGAGAACATCTTTACAGTTTGACTGAAGAACAGAGAACATCTTTACAGTTTGAAGAACAGAGAACATCTTTACAGTTTGACTGAAGAACAGAGAACATCTTTACAGTTTGACTGAAGAACAGAGAACATTTTTACAGTTTGACTGAAGAACGGAGAACATCTTTACAGTTTGAAGAACAGAGAACATCTTTACAGTTTGACTGAGGAATGGAGAACATCTTTACAGTTTGACTGAAGAACAGAGAACATCTTTACAGTTTGAAGAACAGAGAACATCTTTACAGTTTGACTGAAGAACAGAGAACATCTTTACAGTTTGACTGAAGAACAGAGAACATTTTTACAGTTTGACTGAAGAACGGAGAACATCTTTACAGTTTGAAGAACAGAGAACATCTTTACAGTTTGACTGAGGAATGGAGAACATCTTTACAGTTTGACTGAAGAACAGAGAACATCTTTACAGTTTGAAGAACAGAGAACATCTTTACAGTTTGACTGAAGAACAGAGAACATCTGAAGAACAGAGAACATCTTTACAGTTTGAAGAACAGAGAACATCTTTACAGTTTGAAGAACAGAGAACATCTTTACAGTTTGAAGAACAGAGAACATCTTTACAGTTTGACTGAAGAACAGAGAACATCTTTACAGTTTGAAGAACAGAGAACATCTTTACAGTTTGAAAAACAGAGAACATCTTTACGGTTTGACATGGAGAACAGAGAACATCTTTACAGTTTGAAGAATGGAGAACATCTTTATTGTTTGACTGAAGGACAGAGAATATCTTTACAGTTTGAAGAACAGAGAACATCTTTACAGTTTGAAGAACAGAGAACATCTTTACAGTTTGAAGAACAGAGAACATCTTTACAGTTTGACTGAAGAACAGAGAACATCTTTACAGTTTGAAGAACAGAGAACATCTTTACAGTTTGAAAAACAGAGAACATCTTTATTGTTTGACTGAAGGACAGAGAATATCTTTACAGTTTGAAGAACAGAGAACATCTTTACAGTTTGAAGAACAGAGAACATCTTTACAGTTTGAAGAACAGAGAACATCTTTACAGTTTGAAGAACAGAGAACATCTTTACAGTTTGACTGAAGAACAGAGAACATCTTTACAGTTTGAAGAACAGAGAACATCTTTACAGTTTGAAAAACAGAGAACATCTTTACGGTTTGACATGGAGAACAGAGAACATCTTTACAGTTTGAAGAATGGAGAACATCTTTATTGTTTGACTGAAGGACAGAGAATATCTTTACAGTTTGAAGAACAGAGAACATCTTTACAGTTTGAAGAATGGAGAACATCTTTACAGTTTGAGGTGAGAACAGAGAACATCTTTACAGTTTGACTGAAGAACGGAGAACATCTTCACATATGGATGGATACACAGTCCTCCCCAAAGGAACGTGGAGGGAACGAGGTGTGGTTAGTTGAGGTAGGGAGGAGGTTGAGGTTGAGGTGTCAAACTAGTGTTTGTGTTGATGAATTATCTAATTATGGTGTTGATGGATGAGAGGGAGGGAGGCCAGCTGGCCAGAGGAGGGAACGCTCCCTGATGAATTCCTCTCTCGACGTCTTTTGTCTCTGAAGACTTTTTTTGTGCTCAGTTCATCAAGAAAACAGAAATTGTTGAGTCAGATTTACCGTCGAGGGCTGGATGAGGTTGAGTGATTTCACCGGAATAGATTTTTTGTATGGGTTTGTGTGTGTGAGTGTGTGTGTTTCTGTGTGTCAGAAATGTGTCGGTGTGTCTGTGTTTGTGTGAGCATACGTGTGTGTGTGTGTGTGTGTCATAATTTAACAGTTGTTGAAATATTGAATGGGTTTCCATGAGAAGAAGAGCTGCTTCATTTCACAAAGCTTTCTGAAAATCAGCTGTCAGATAAAACTGCACATTATTGATATTGATCCACTGAGAGATTATCCTTTACTCTCTCTGTGTGTGTGTGTGTGTGTGTGTGTGTGTGGGTGGGTTGGTGCAGTGTCCATGCGTGCACACTTACACTTACCTTGCCAGTGGCTCTTGCGCTTAATCTTGTACATGCATTCAGTTTGTGTGTGTGTGTGTGTGTGTGTGTGTGTGTGTGTGTGTGTTGACGGCTGAAGCCTCAGAGCAGCTGGTGCTCAGAAGCCTCTGCCATGAGTCAGCCGGTAGAGAGTTGTTCATAGACGACATACCCACAGGCTCACAGCAAACCAGGGGGAAATAACAGAGTATAAATTATTGCCCGTCGTTAATCTTAGACTGAACTAATTCTATTGCTGGTCATTTATCACGGCGTCAGATAATCTTTCTCCACAAAACAGACCGACCCAACTCTTTGTCACAGTAGTTGGGAAGGAAGACAGTAATGGAGTCAGGCTGGGGAGACACTAGAAGAAACAATTTGGAAAACACATTTTTTAATGGGTAGCTGGTAAGAGCTCGTTAGTACGACAGCGTTTAAAAATAAATAATCTAAGATTTTGAGAATAAAGTCCTAATATTACAAGATTAAAATCGTAATATTTCAGGCCTTTTACGAGAATAAAGTCATAAAGTTTTCGAGAATAAACTCATAGTGTTATTAGGAGAATGATGTCATAATATTATGAGAATAAAGTTGTGATATGATGAGAAGTGTGGAGTAGCCTAATGCAAGCAGCAGCTTCATTGTTAGATTAGATTAGATTAGATTAGATTAGATGCTCTTTATTGTCCCCGAAGGGAAATTGCAGTTGTGCAGCAGATGGTGTACACAGCAAGAGAAAGGCACACAGCACTATACAATAAACAACACTACAAACAATATACAAATCATACTTCATAGGCTGTGTCCCAAAAGAGAGAAAAGTGGACTCTGAATATCATGTTGTTATTACCAACGAATGGACAGCAAAATACTCTGGAGAGAGCAGGGCCGACAGCCTAACCCTAACCCTAACCCTGTCCTGGAGGATGCAGTCGGGGCAGACTTGGATGAGCTAACCCTAACACCAAACCTAAACCTAACCCAACCCTAACCCTAACCCTAACTCAGAACCCTTACCTCTCTGGCCCTCTCGTTTTGTCTCTCATCTCTTTCATTTCTCCTAACATTTACACTTTTGATTTACTTGATGGTCACTTGATGTAATCCCCAGAAGTGGGTGGGAGCTGGAGTGGGTGTTAGGTGCACTCAGACCCCATACAGTATACCCACCCTCCCAACCCTTCACTCCTGCTATACACTCTGAAGAAGAACCTTTGGGAGTTCTTCTGAAACCAGAGGGAACCCTCTGGACCCGCTGTGTTGAAATTGGCGCTGATGTTGTGGCGGTCGTCGTGTTAGTAAATGACTCATGAAACCAAACCAAACTTCTTATTTGCACAATAAGGGGAAAGCAACCTGGAATTATTTTGGGGAACTAAAAAGGTTCCTGCTCAAAAAAGAAATACCCAAGAGGTTTCAGGTTCCTGCGGTCGGAAAACGCCGATCGTGGGGGGATGCTGAGGAATGTTAAAAAACAGCCACCTCACCACTCGAGTGTCGGATGGTTACGAACGAAGATCTGTCATAATAACATCTTCTTCATGTTACACTCCCACGCTTTCACCACTATAGGGGAGGATTCAGAGAGCTGGGAGGAGGGAAGTCAAGGAATGTGGTTAGAAAATATCTATCTATCTATCTATCTATCTATCTATCTATCTATCTATCTGTCTAAACCATCATCCTCTACATGCTACAGTTTGAAGAACAGAGAACATCTTTACAGTTTGAAGAACAGAGAACATCTTTACAGTTTGAAGAACAGAGAACATCCTTACAGTTTGACTGAAGAACAGAGAACATCTTTATTGTTTGACCGAAGAACAGAGAACATCCTTACAGTTTAAAGAACAGAGAACATCTTTACAGTTTGACTGAAGAACAGAGAACATCTTTACAGTTTGAGATGGAGAACAGAGAACATCTTTACAGTTTGAAGAACAGAGAACATCTTTACAGTTTGAAGAACAGAGAACATATTTACAGCTTGAAGAACAGAGAACATCTTTACAGTTTGAAGAACAGAGAACATCTTTACAGCTTGAAGAACAGAGAACATCTTTATTGTTTGACCGAAGAACAGAGAACATCCTTACAGTTTGAGATGGAGAACAGAGAACATCTTTACAGTTTGAAGAGCAGAGAACATCTTTACAGTTTGACTGAAGAACAGAGAACATCTTTACAGTTTGACTGAAGAACAGAGAACATCTTTACAGTTTGAGATGGAGAACAGAGAACATCTTTACAGTTTGGAGAACAGAGAATATCTTTACAGTTTGAAGAACAGAGAACATCTTTACAGCTTGAAGAACAGAGAACATCTTTACAGTTTGAAGAACAGAGAACATCGTTACAGTTTGAAGAACAGAGAACATCTTTACAGTTTGAAGAACAGAGAACATCTTTACGGTACTCCCTTAAGAACACTGATGACATTTTCCTTTAAAAGAAGAAACCATGTTTTCCGTTGTCGCCGTGGTCTGCGAGGTGATCCAGGGTTCTCCTCCATGACAGAACACTCATTTTCTCTCTCCAGGGATTTCCTCCCCTCAAAGTGCTTGACAAGCCGCGGCGCTGCAGAAAGAACAGAGGGTGTTTCTTCTGCGGAAATACCAGCGCCAGCATCTGTCTCGGAGAAACACATTATATTTGCCGCCTCATAAAGTGAGTCATGCTTTGATTCGGTCTGTGACTCATATTATTGCGCTGACTTGTCCAGAAGTCGGAATCCGAGCAGCCTCTCCGGTCGTAACACTAATTCAGCCCCGGCCTAATGTCCACATAGTGTGGGGAGATTGATCCTGATGACCATGTCGTCTTTCCTCTCATTGCGTCTCTCTGACTGAGCTGGTGTCGTTCTGATGCAATTCTAGGCCCCCTTGTCTAAGGATGTACGCACTCATAGCATGTTCAGGAACTTTACTGGCTGACTGTTCGTTTAAGAATTGATTTTAAAATCGTATTGATCGCAGATACGTACAAGGCTCCAAATGGTCTAGTACCTCGCTGTATTTATGATCTTTTAGTCCCCTTGGACCGTCCTACAGCCTGAGATCCTCAGAGGGACCCTGGGCTGGTCCACAGTCCAGGCTGAAAACCAGAGGGGATCTTCTCTGTTGTGGCTCCTGTACTGTGGAGACCAGGCTTCCTAAAGACACACCTCTATGTACCTAATTATAGTTAATATAATATAATAATAATATAATATAGTTAGTATAAATTTTGTTTCATTATTGTTTTACTCACATTGTTTTATGTTGCACTAAGACTTTTCTACCCATTTGTCGTACTTATGGATTATTTAGTTTATTTCTTGTTCTGTTTTACTGTTTGGATCCGTCGTGTTGTCTTTGTCTTTACCTTTTTCATTGTTTTGACGTGTTCTGTGAAACACTTTGCTGATCTTGTGTTTTACGTACATGGCTAGACCATCAAGCAGACTGGGGCGGGGGGGGGGGGGGGGGCACTGTGGAGTTCCTCCATCAGGTCAGAACTCAAGTTATAAAGGGCACACAGGTACCATTCAGTCACAGTGAACGGATGGGGTTATTGCTCTCGGTCTTTTGACATGTATTTCATAGTAAATAAGATGAAAACTTTGCACTCTTACCTCAAGTAACTGAGGCAATGTGCAGATTGCCCCGGCAACACAATCTCAAATTGCTACCGATGGGTAATTGATGCTTAGGAAAGCAGTTTTGTCCGTTCAGTTGTACTTAAATAATTGAGTTTGGAGACGCAGCGTGGCTTCCTCTGGACCTCCCCTAGCCGACTCCCTCCTCACCCGGCCAGCGTTAAAGTTTAACGACCCCAATCTGCAGAGGCGGTCCAAACAAACAGCCGCCTGGACGAGACAAAGCTTTGCATTTAGCGCTCAACTCGCCCGAGGGGTTATTTTGAGTTCAGCGGAGGCCACGGCTAGAAACAGAGTCTGTAAAAGACTGAAAATAGAAACAAGACAGACCTCAAACCTCGGCACTGTGCCCTGGACGCAGGTTGTTTGGAAACAGATACTCAGCAGCGTACTATATAGGGAGCCTCCAAGTGGTCTGGTTGGCTGTCGAAGCCACAGTAACACCCTGATAAGGTCGGCTGGCTGCTGGGATCCAGCTTTCGAAGAATTTGTTTCCAAGCTCTAGTATATCCATTATAAAAAAACATTTCATTATTAATATCTCTAACAAATAGAAGGTCCGTTCTGTAAAAGTGTTTGTTTGTTTTCATCAAAAAATTGTTCGTCTTCTATGGATAATTTTGTAGGAGTAAGAGTTTAAATGTCATTATTGATCTGTGGTTTGGACTAAAGGTGATCATAACGTGAACACAGAATTAACCAGTGATGTGGTAGGAGGAGTAGTAATAGTAGAAGTTGTAGTGTTAGTACTAGTTGTACGTCACTGAACCCACAGTGGAAAATTCCAGACCAGGATAAATCACTCATACAGAAACATACAGTAAATAACATGCAGTGTAATATTATGTAATATTACCCAGCTAGACTTCCTGTTTAACTTCAGAGGCTGGTTCCAGTCATACCCACCCTTCCTCTCAATTTTCCAATGGCAACCATCACCAAAGACGTATGATGTTTACACCGCATTACAAGTGTCTTGAAAGCACTTCGCTGGATTTTGACACGGCTGCAACCGGCTCGGTGGCGTTCTTGTGTATGTTCACTTTCTCTCCGTGTATTTAAATCATGTATGTGGTGCAGTCAGCGCTCATGATGGAAAGTGGGCTGTTCCTCCACACATGGACAAAAAAAAACAAAAAGAGAGGTGGCTCGATGACGGGTTGACCCACTTTGCATCTGACCCCTAGTTATGAACACCTGCATTGAAAAGGGGGTGACCGGAATCTAACCTGGCAACCCCAAAGCTCCTTCGTCTCATATTTCCTCCACCCCCCTCTGCCCCTGCTACCCATCCAGGCCGGTAAATAGGGACACGACCCCAGCCAGCCAGCCCGTTAATGAGTGCATCTGTAGGGGCCTAACCTGAGCGGCGGCTCCCCCGAGCGGGGCCTCTCCTCCTGGGGCTCTTAAAGGCAGAGGGCTGGGGGGACGGGAGCTCCATAGAAGTGCATGCATCCTGCCGGTGATGGCTCTACCATAAACGGTGGTGAAGTGGGAATACGTTCCAGATGCTGTGGGGAAACGCGCACACACACACACACACACACACACACACACACACACACACACACACTGAACTCTCCACCAGTGTGGGCCCTATAGAAGTGGAACTTTGAGGCCAAAGGGAGACAAGAGTTCAAAGGTCAAGGACCATGTGAGATCGTCCGGCCATTACTCATCGCTCAGACAGACAGAATTAGGAGTGTGTGTGTGTGTGTGTGTGTGTGTGTGTGTGTGTGGGTGAGAGGGAATTTAGGCCAGTTAAAAAGGGAAGGTGTATCCTTTACACGCCACGCCCTCCCTGTTACATACGGACTATGAAGAGAATGATACTCTAGCTACTGGCACGCCGCTCTAGAGGCGACTTGGCTAGGGAGCGGTTACACAAGCAGGTGATTATGACAAACCCACACCACACACACACACACACACACACACCACACACACACACACACCAAGGTTGGCTGTGGTGCAGTTAATACGGTTTGAATTGGGTAAACATTGATAAAGAGACAGAGCTCAGTCTTTTTTTACCATCAGACCAAAACCGTCTCTCTTCTACACAGACAGACAGACAGACAGACAGACAGACAGACAGACAGACAGACAGATAGATAGATAGATAGATAGATAGATAGATAGATAGACAGCCAACACAGACAGGTCCAGACTGGCTCTGCTGTCTATCATCATGGTTACTGTCTCTATCTATAGACCTCACTACCACCTGTCTGTCTGCAGGGACTCAAACTGGTTCTCCAGTAAAGGATACTTCCTGTTTTGTCTTACAAGTACGGTCCAAGAGCCGGATGGGACTGGCATGCGTTGGTTTGTGGCCTCGAAAAAAAAACATCTAAATCTAAACACTGCTAATGCTAAATGAAGTGGAGGTGAGGAGAGGATGGGTTACCCACAATTCTAAGCAAGCGGAGTAAAAACACGCACATGCACACAAGTTGGCACACTGAAATATTCTGCCAAGGTTTATGAACTGATTCAGTTATTAACACGTTGGTCTGATGAAGAGCAGTGAGCTGAAATAATAGTATAGGTATTATAGGTGCAGACTCGACTTCTCTCCTTCTCCACAAATTGTAACACGTCATCGAGGCCGAGAGGTCAGAGAAGCAGGACCGTGACTGGAAAGCTGCCAGTTCAACTACTGGGACAGCTGCTCAGTAGCCAACAGTAGACTGTGGTTGTACTGGGCAGCTCCCAGTGAGTGAAGCAGGTTGAAAACAGCTTGAGCTCAGCTAACCTTCCCTAACCTTCACCCAGCGTTCTCCCATCTAATGACTGAAAGCTGCAGCAGGTCGTGTCATGTTGGCAGCGAGACGTTACCGGGCATGATGTGATGTTGTTTCAGTAAACTGGACTCTCCTCAGACAGACACGTCTCCTCAGTGTGTGGTTGGGTGGAGGTGGTGGAGGTGGTGGAGGTGGTGGAGGTGGTGACGAGTCCAGCGCTCGCTCGCCGCTGTTCGCTTTATTTCATTTGGGCGAACAGAGTGAATCTACAGCGTCTCAGTGGGCGGGACGGGAGGCTCTCCTCTGGTGCAGCGCCACTCTTCAGGCTGTGTGTGTGTGTGTGTGTGTGTGTGTGTGTGTGGAGGTCTGGGCACAGAGATATTGTTTTAGATTATCATCATATTTCAGATGATGCAGCCTCCTTCTGACTGAACAGTGAAAGATGTGAAACTATAAAGGAGTTAATCCTTTAAGAAAAAGGGAAAATGTGGTTTAGTAAAGCAGATCTGATGAAAGTAAAAACATGTTTTCATGTTGTACTATTAATCTGAGAGTTAATAAAACCTCTAATAACTCGATTTAATACGTTTTAATACCTTTTAAGTGCTTAAATTGAGAAGATTTGTTTTAAGACTTATTCAGACTTTTTCTGTAGTTTACGAGTTTGAAGTTGGTCTCTGAGATGCGATGCGTATCTCAGCGCCACCAGTGACTCTTTACTTGCCGCCCTCAGACTGTAAAACGCTGTAAAACGCTGTAAAATGCTGTAAAACGCGCTCGCACGCCGCTGCTCGGCCGCAGGCTTGACTACGTGTCTGCCTGTGTGCGTCTTTGAAGACAAGTGTAAATTGTGTATAACCCAGACACCTCAGTGTTGACCACAGCCTGTGATGCTGTCCAGACCACAGGCAGTTAACAGACACCACTACTGTGTGTGTGTGTGTGTGTGTGTGTGTGTGTGTGTGTGTGTGTGTGTTCCAAAGGGGAGATGAAACACAGCTAGTAAGCCAGACACGAGACTCACTAATATTCCATTACGTAGTGCTCCCTCCGCCACTCGGCTGCAGGCGGCGGCTCCTGAAGTCACATCATACTTCCATGATTAAACATCGACTCTGCAGCCTCGCCGCCTGCAGGGTCACAGTGATTACATCTGCATTTAGCTGTAATTTTCCTCCTTGCAGTAAGTGCAACAACAGAACGAGCTTCAATTGACGTATTTTCATTTGAGTCATTTAGCTGATGCTCTCATCCAGAGAGGCGCGTTCTGAACTCTGCAGCGTTCCTTCCTTTAGTTGGGTTCGTTTGGCCGGGTGAGTTTGAACGCCATTCAATCTCGGGGTGACACCAAATAACAGACCGAGACACCTGAAAACGCGTCTCAGTCTTCTTCCTTTTGGGGTGGTTTCCTACAAGGAGGCGGATGTTGACGTCTGACAGCCAGCAGTCCCCTAGCATAACAACATGAAGCGAGAGCAAACCTCAGTCTGGACTGATGCTCCTATCTAGATGTTTCTTCATGTGTTCTTAACTGGTATGAACACCAGGGAGGAGCAGACGAGTCCATCATGGTGGATCAAAGCATGTATCTGATGCCTTTACCCAAAAGCTTTACAATCAGAACATCAGGGCATCATGAGCTGCAATTACTGGGTCGGAAACATTGCAAGTGTTCAAATGAGAGTGGTCAAGGTCAAAGTAAACGTTGTTCTCCTATTTCAAGGAGATTCTTGTAGTAACATAGTGCATAAAACACTGAAAACACAAGAAACACAAGAAATACAAGAAATACATAACCAGTCACACACACCGCCTCAGTCAGCAGCCTGCAGGATCTCTGAGCTGACAGACTGTAGAAGGATCCAATCAGACCTCTGAGATGTGATAGACTAAGATATTTTCAGTCAAATTCTTGAAAAACATTTGCAAACTTAGTTCCTCTTTAACTAAATGACTAAAGTCTAGTCAGGGAAAGTGAATCAGCAACAGTCTCCCCTCCCCCTGTAACTACTGTTGAGGTGCCCTTGAGCAAGGCACTGAACCCCCAGCTGCTCCAGTGCAGCTGCTCAGTGGCCACCAGTAGAAGGCTGGTTATACTGGGCAGGAAAAACAGCATGCATTCAAGAAGAAGTGTTAAAAATACACCACAAACACCACAAACGTCCTTTTCTTTTCTCTCCATCTCCTTGTTTGTTGTCTTCCCCCGGGGTGCCTGCGTAATTGGTTGTTGCACACACACACACACACACACACACACACACACACACTCACACAAAAGAAAAGACCCATCCACAATGTGATACATCATGCAAAAGATTATATAATTAGTGTACCAACTAAGCTGAGTTATGAGTTATCTCTACGCTGTCAGGGAGAGAGCTGAGCGTGTGTGTGTGTGTGTGTGTGTGTGTGTGTGTCTGGGAGTACGGCCACCCTAATGGATGGAAAATCTCTTCACACACTCCAGCACAAGACCAAAAGGTCTTACACACACACACACACACACACACACACACACACACAGAGAGTATAAACACACATCGTGCATGCAAACACACAACCAGCTGCCTCTCTCTCTCTCTCTCTCTCTCTTTTCTCACTTTCTCTCGGATTTCTCTCATTTTTACTCACTGATTCTCTTTCTGTCCACACACACACACACACACACACAATTGCTTTTCTTCTCTCTCTTGCTTTTTTTGGCATTCTCAGAGAACACTGTCATGCTCCAAGTCCTGCTATTAATAAAGTTATTTCAGCCAAAAGTGCCTCACATTAAAAATTCATTGAGGATTTTGTTTTCGTCCCAGCCGGTGAGCTTGGCGCGGCGTTAGCGTCGTGGAAGATTAGCTTTTAAATTAGAGAGGGAAAGTGCTGGGGTTGTAAGACGAGCTAATGCAATACCTGTTTCACTACGACGGCTTCAGATGATTTAATCATCTTGCAGATCACTGATTTACAAGCTTACTCACAAAGAAGATATTTAAGACTGTAAATAATTGTGTGGTAACTAGGTCCTTAGTTAATACATCAATTATAACTGATAACAGACTGGATGCTCCACACTTTAAAGATACTGAATCACCAGTTGCATGTTTCTACAAATGTGTATTTTGAGCATTAAGTTGTAAAACGTCTCGCATGGCGGGTCAGTTTTCAGCGTGCATCATGCTTTCACACGCTACCTTATCTGGAGGTCCTGTCCCAGCAGGACGGGTCGCTGGATGTTGCAGAGATGTTTGAGGTTTGATGTATGCATCAGCCGTGCTGTTCAGTATGTGTGTCAAACAGGATACATGCTGTGAACCCTAACCCTAACCCTCAAACAGGGCCACCCAAGTCTAATAGAGGCTTGTACACTGTCCACACACTGTCTATACACTGTTCACACACTGTCCACACACTGTCGACACACTGTTCACACACTGTCCACATACTGTTCACACACTGTCCACACACTGTTCACACGCTGTCCACACACTGTCCACACACTGTTCACACACTGTCGACACACTGTTCACACACTGTCCACATACTGTTCACACGCTGTCCACACACTGTTCACACACTGTTAATACACTGTAAATACACTGTTCACACACTGTCTATACATTGTTCACACACTGTCCACACACTGTCAATACACTGTCCACACACTGTCAATACACTGTCCACACACTGTTCACACACTGTCCACACACTGTTCACACACTGTCCTCATACTGTTCACACACTGTCAATACACTGTCCACACACTGTCCTCATACTGTTCACACACTGTCAATAAACTGTCCACACACTGTTCGCACACTGTCCACACACTGTCCACACACTGTTCACACACTGTCCACACACTGTCAATACACTGAACACCACAGTGAGGAACACACTGTCCCCTACCTGTGTGCATGCACATACACACACTCTACATACAGTAAATAGGGTGAGTCCTCCTGCCAGACAGGAGTCGGGCTGCTACAGCATGTCAGTCCTTTCTATTATATAGGGAGGAACAAAAAGAGGCATCTGCACTTGCTCTCACAACAGACTGCTCAGGAAATAGCTAGCAGTGCTGGGTCTGAACACACACACATGCTGGGTCTGAACACACACACACACACACACACACACACACACACACACACACACTGGCTGCAGTCTTGTCAGTGTGCAACAGCTGGACACAGCTTAAATCATACGCAAGTGTAAAAGCATGTAGCCACCAGCTTCTCATCAGCGCTGCTTCTGTGTGTGTGTGTGTGTGTGTGTGTGTGTGTGTTCAAGCCACCAGCAGTGTGTCTAGGTGAGTGAGGTAATAGGGTGCAATCTAAATGGGTAAATGTCATGTGCACACACACACACACACACACACACACACACACACACACTCACATCATGCATACATCTTTGCGGTTATTGATAAAAGTCAGGATGCAACTACACATGTTGTGTTATCTTGTGTTTTGTTGTGTTATGTTGAATGAAAGCCAGTCAGTAGGCTCTCTTCTTTCTTTCTCTTTCTTCTTCTTCTTCTTCTTCTTCTTCTATTTCTTCTTCTTCTTCTTCTTCTTCTTCTTCTTCAGGTCTCATTGTTTCTAAATTGCTGTGAAACTGTACAAGGAATCGTATCAAACTTCCTGCAACTGACAGCATTTTTTGGACTGATTGTAATTGTGTTGGTGGCCACGTTCCAGAGGAAAGTGTTGTTGTGGAATACATAAGAAAGAAAGAAAGAACGAAAGAAAGAAAGAAAGATGCACACTGAGCATCACAGTACATATAGAAAGAAGAAGAGGTAGGAGAGACAGAGAGATGGAGAGGAAAAAAGAAAGTTGTAGGGGAGAGAGTAAAAGAATGAGAGAAAGACGACAAGATAGACAGAGTGAGAACAAAAGAAAAGCAGGAAGAAAACACTAAAGACAAAAACACATACTGAACACATTGCAGGGTTGGTGGTTGGTGTTAATCAGGGCGGGGCTGAGCGGAGCAGGCTGCTCTTGATGGGAATTGGCGTGTAATCAGCTGGAATAATGTTTGCAAGGGGGGGGGGGGGGTGAGGGGGGGTGAGGAGGGGTGAGGTTATAGACACCAGGCAAACTCAGCAGCCCCAAAAAATGTCTCTGATGAATCCCCGCTGCCTCGGCTCCGCTCTCCTACGTTTACATTCTAGACAACTCGCTGGCGCTCTTCTCCAAGGCGACTTGAAGCTTCAGCTCCTCGTTCACCAACATGCTGACCAGGAGGAGGAAGAGGAGGAGGAGGAGGAGGAGGAGGAGGAGGAGGAGGAGGAGGGCAACAGGGTGGCCCTACAGCCAGGCTGATGCCAGGTACCTCTTGAAAGGTTTCTCAGGAAGAAATGCTCTTGTACCCCACGATTTCACCATCCAGACACCAGATTCCCGACAGCGGGTTCCTGCTCCGGGCTTTTGATCTGGGGGAATCTGACACTGGGACTTCCCACACCTCCCTCCATCAGCCAGCAGCCGTCTGTCCCCGTGTCCCAGAAGTCCTATTCCTATTCCAAGTTACTCCACCGCTGCACCAGCTGGCCGACCCTGCGCTCCGGCAGGCCCAGACGTTCATTCCTCTTCGGGGGATTAATAAAGTATATCGAATCAAATGAAAATCAGCGGAGGTGGGGAGCGCTCCTCCGCCGGGCCACCCAGAGAACAGAGGGCCTCGTGGCAGATGGGATCATACAAACATGGAAGCAGATGTAGCGTGTTGGTCTGGTCACGGGATATTCTGTCAAATTAGCATGACTGGGAAGAGTGAGAGTATAATAGAGTTTAATAGAGTTTAATAGAGTTTCTCCACCACAAAAGGAGGATGTGAAGGAGACACGGCTAGTTAGATACGTTCACCTTCAACTGACTCAAGTCAAGAGGTTTCTAGTGTGAGTCAAGTCAAGTACACAACATGCATCACATTGTGAACATGCCAATCCCGTCACAGACTAACATACATGTCACACACACACACACACACACACACACACACACACACACACACACACACACACACACACACACACACACGTTCCATTCCCCACTGTTTCACCAATCAGACATCAAGCTGTGATCACAGGGTTCCTGGCTGTCGTTTGTCCCTATCTCTGATTATCCATCTTATCTGGAGGCCATCAGCTTGGCTGATTAGAACATTCCCAGAATTCCCTCTTTCCCTGTCGGAATGTCGGAATGCGCAATTCTGCTGCAGCTCATTAAAATGTTGGCGAAGCTTCCCGACTTTCTCTCTCATCACGACCGTCTGTTCTGTTCTGTTCTATTCTGTTCTATTCTATTCTGTTCTGTTCTGTTCTATTCTATTCTATTCTGTTCTGTTCTGTTCTGTTCTATTCTATTCTGTTCTATTCTATTCTATTCTGTTCTATTCTATTCTACTTTATTCTGTTCTATTCTATTCTATTCTATTCTGTTCTGTTCTATTCTAGTTCAGACTCATTCTGTAGGGTTGTTCTAAGTGTAGGAGATCACTAACTGAAGTCGACGTTGAGGAGGGAGGTTGAGGGAAAGTGGGAACAAGAAAATTACACTTCATGACCAAATAATTCCTTGAACATCCCAGATCACTCCAGCGGTGAAACAGTATCGGTGGGTTTCTACTGTAAAGCCTCTGGAGCAACGACTTGTTTGGGTTTGCGTGTCGTTGCTCGTGTCGTTGTGTGAGTGTCTCTGATTCAACATGTTTCCCAGTAGCAGCCAGTCGGCGTCCAGCTGAGCCTCTTCTACCTCTCAGTAGTAACGGTGATGATCCTGTCAGCAGTCAGCAGTACCTGGCAGGCAATTTCACCGGTCAGCCAATAGCAGCGTAGATATATGGAGCCCTCAGACGGCCCGTCGTGCACGCTCAGGAAACAGGGGGTTGGATTTTTGCATCTTCCCTCTTTTGTCCGTAACTCACGGGTTAGGAAGACTGACAGTTAGCAGTTCTCCCACTCTTCCTCTCCGTCAGCCTCTCATCCTCTCAGCCTCTCATCCTCTCATCCTCTCAGCCTCTCATCCTCTCATCCTCGGTGTGGAGTGAGTCCAATCGATGTTCTCTGGTCATAGTCCAGGTCTTGGTGCAGTCTGAGTCCTGAGATTAAACCAGGTCTTCAAAACAAACATAGTGTAGTTGCTGTCAGTTGCTTAGTAGAAGACTTGGACATTTTTTTAAATTTAAAATGTGCAAAGAAACTCAGTGGTGCAGAGACTGAAACAGGTTTACACATGAATGAATGACTGCAAGTCTGCAACTGAAAATGGAGACTTTTATACAAAGGTGGACTTGTGTTACGTTATATCTTGGTGTCAAATAAAATGAGATGGGTTGTAACAAAAATGTGTTATAATGGAATACCATCGAAAATGCCATTGGTACCGTAGGTTCCTCTGTAACTGACCCCGTTTAGCTGCAAATGCCACCCCTTCTGTTTTTTATTTTTATACTTATTTTTTTTACTAAATTATTATTATTATTATTATTATTATTTTTATTTTTGTTAATTATTATTATTCATGTCAAGAAATGTTTTGTTATGTAAAATAATGCAAACAATTAAAATAAAAAGTTTTTAAAAATGTGCAAAGAAACATTTAATTAAGAGTTTTAATGAAGATAGAAAGTTCCTCACAGGGCTCAAACATCTGGATGTCTTTAAAACAGTCGAACGCTCCAGTTGTTCCACGAGCCAAGTGAAAGGCGTTGGTTGTTGCAGTAGCAGTCTGTGTGTGCTCGTGCATGTATGTGCACATACTAGTTACTAAGGTGAGGCAGAACAGGTGAAAATGGTGATTTTAACTGTGTGTGTGTGTGTGTGTGTGTGTGTGTGTGTGTGTGTGTCAGACAGAAGGAACTGTGAAGTGTATATTGTTTCTCCACCTCTCGCCCCAGATGCTGAAATCAATTACAGCTTTTGTGATGTATTTTTGGCTCAGGAGAGAGAGAAAGGGAGGGAAAGAGAGAAGGAGAGAGAGAGAGAAAGAGAGACAGAGAGAGAGAGAGAGAAAGAGAGAGAGAGAGGAGAAAGGGAGAGGAACAGAAGAGGGATACTTGATTTCTCTCTTGCCTGCAGGCTGACTGCATCCCACTTCTAACAGGAAACTGTGAAAATCTCTTTCTTCCTCTGTCTGTCTTTTTTCCTGTTTTACTCTCTCATTGTCCCATTCTCTCTCTCTCTCTCTCTCTCTCTCGCTCTCTTTCTTTATCACGCTCACGTTTCTTTCTAATTCCTCTCCTCATTTCTTTGGGGTTTTGTTTGGTCATCTAGAACGTATCAGGTTTATTCTTTTGATGTTCCAGCAGTAATTTGTGTTCAGCATCTGTACACACACACACACACACACCTTGTTTGACATGAAAAACATCAACAGTGAGGAACACCACAGTGAGGCTGAGAGACGAAGATGGAGACTACATTTTAAAAACTGCGGGTTTCCATTCCACCCTCATCCCCCCTCATCCCCTGGCCTCCATCTTCTTCTCATTTGTGACTCACATTGATTTTGTACCTGCAGCATCACTGAGACCTTTTCATGTCGACGCTCCTCCCATCCCTCTAACCTTCACCCTCATGGACCCACAGGAAATGAAGATGTGTAGACACAACCACACAAACTCAAAGAAATGGAAAACCGGGCGGATCAGCTGTTTGACATTTAAGGAGGTTCTTCTCCGAGTGAGTCATCCTTCATGCTTCTCAACGTATGGACCACTCAGAGGACAGCAGAGCAGATGGAGCCATGTGGGCATATTGATCTGTTCACTTGATACCTACTTGGACAGAGTGTATGCTAGCAACACATATGCATATTCATGCGCGCACACACACACACACACACACACACACACACACACAGAGTGCTATAAGCAGCACTGAGTCAGACTCTCTCCAGCCTTCTCTCTCTCTCTTTCACACACTCTATCTCTACATCGCACACACTTCTGTCTTTCACACACACACACACACACACACACACTCGGAGTGCTATACGCAGCGCTGAGTCAGCCTGTCTCCGGTTAGGTTCCTCTGTGTCCGTGCTAAGGAACCAGTCAGCCATCTGTTGGCCTGATGGGCTTCTTGTACCAGCGCCGCTTCAGCCCGCCGATGCTCCGATCCAAAGCAGTTGGAGTTCACGACACAGTTGGGAGGACAGATTCTCATATTCTCATAATCTACTGATCTACTTACCTCACAGCGGCTGGTCACGTCTGGTCCTCCATCCAATTATCCAATCATTACACTCGCTGTGCTACACACATCTCCACCTGCGCTCGTACCCCCGCTTCCTCCTCTTCCTCCTCCTGAATCTAATTCCCACTCTTACTCCAGTCTTTAACATGATGATGCTGATCTAAGGACAGCAGAAATACACAAAACTAAAATGCTAAGAGGTGCAGTCAAGGGTGATGATGATGGGTACAGTTGTCAGCTGATCAGATGTCAGGTTGAAGGTGGATTGTCAGTAGGGTCAAGAAGGACACGAGCCCTGACCTAAGCCCTGACTTATGCCGCGTTCATGCGATGTGGGAAAAAACGGAAGAACCAAATCTCATCCTGTTACTACAACTTGGAAGCGTTCACACGTTTAACCGGTTGAAAGCGTTGGAAACGTCCACATGCAAGATGTTTGTAAGATATATTACTATCAACCAGCATTGGTTTCTAATCCTTAAAAACCTCGAAGAGCAGAGGAAACGAAGACGGTAAGCTGAACTATAGAAGAACAGTATGTCAGGCTTCTATAGTGACGGTACTGTCGTGGCATTTTGTTGTTACTAATTCGGAAGGTCAAGTGGGATAGACGGGACGGGAATTCACCGAACTCTACGTACCACTAGAGGACCTGTCGTGAACGTGTTTTCCCAGTGGGAAGGTGGAAGTACCGGTCATTACGACGCCGTTTGAACGCAGCATTAGAGTTGGAGATCTTACACCCCATTGGCATGATGTCAAACAAGGTCATGAGAGGATCAGCGGAGACTAGATTAGATTAGATATTGCCTGAGAAATAAACTACAAGGAGGAGGAGTGGCTGTGTCCTGATGACATGGAGTGAGATGGGTCAGTATCTGGAACGATTCTGCCTGACCTCGTCAATCCACTGCACCTGATGGACAGTGTTTCATGGTATAACCCATGTTTGGCCCAAATGGCGGAGTGGACTCTACTAAATGAACCCCCGAGTGTCTTCTCTCTCGGCCCCTAGTCCTTTAAAATGGTGTTTAACTTGCACTTGATCAAACTAAACAGACACTTTATTTGCCTCTTATCTGAGGACACCACACACACTAGATAAACTAAACCAAGTACATCCAAATATTAAACAGAAAAATGTTTTCAAGTCTAGTCTGCTTCCCCTACCACACTACTTTTCAGGAGCAAATCGGTTTATTTAACCCCTGCCAAGCCAGTAAACACACTTCCAAGTTAACTTCAGAAACCGCCCCGGCTTGCCAAAACACAGATAAAGAGTCAGAACGGATTCAGTACAAACAATGATCAGGCCTTGGCATCGCTGAACACAATTACGCTCCGCAGGCTTCGTGTTTGTTCAGTCACGTCTGTCTTCGGCTCGTACTCGCTCGGTTGAAGGGACGAGCCTTCGTGCAGAGAGAGCTAGAGAGAGTTGAGTGGCGTTCGTCAAGGCTGCCCACTGAGCCCGCTGGAGTTCCTCAGGCTTTCTGTCAGAATGCTCAGGATATAGCTGGCTAAGATAACTTGTGTTTACACCACAGAAGAAGAAGGAGGAAGGTGCATCTGGGTAGAGTTTATTGTGACGTAGATGAGGCAGCAGGGTGGAGTCGTCCTCTCGTCCTCTGATTCCTCAGGACTCAAATCAAAGAGTCTGATATGAAGTTCAGGGGAAGAGAAGCCGAGGCTCCCTCTCTCCATCTCTCTCTTACTCTTTCCCTCTCTCCATCTCTCTCTTACTCTCTTTCCCTCTCTCCATCTCTCTCTCACTCTCTTTCCCTCTCTCTCTCAATCTCTATCCTCCCCTCTCTCCATCTCTTAATCACTACCTTTCCATCTCTCTTACTCTCTTTCCCTCTCTCCTATTCTCTTTCCCTCTCTCCCTCTCTCCATCTCTTACTCTCTTTCCCTCTCTCTATCTCTCTCTCAATCTCTATCCTCCCCTCTCTCATCTCTTAATCACTACCTTTCCCTCTCCATCTCTCTCTTACTCTCTTTCCCTCTCTCCATCTCTTAATCACTACCTTTCCCTCCCTCCATCTCTTACTCTTTCCCTCTCTCCATCTCTTAATCACTACCTTTCCATCTCTCCATCTCTGTCTTACTCTCTTCCCCTCTCTCCATTTCTCTCTTTCACCGTCTACTTTGACTTGTTGTCCGTAGAGAGGCAGAATGATTGATTGAGTGATTTCAATATCTAACGTCCAGTTCAAAGACTGATTGATCTGTATAAATCTGTATGAATGAGTCTGCCTGCCTTTCTGCCTGCCTGCCTGTCTGTCTGTCTGTCTGTCTGCCTGCCTGTCTGTCTGTCTGTCTGTCTGTCTGTCTGTCTGTCTGCCTGTCTCTCTCTCTCTCTCTCTCTCTCTCTCTCTGACATCTGTTGCACAGCACTCTGTTGAACGGGAGTCTTGGAGATGTATTAGTGCCGAGATGGGTGCTGATAGGAATCTGATGTCTGTGTGTGTGTGTGTGTGTGTGTGTGCGTGCGCTCATGAGTGTGTGCAGGGGTGCATGTATATATGTGCATGTATGTATATATGTGTGTGCGCGTATGTGTGTGTGTGTGTGTGGGTGGGTGGGTGTGTTAGCCAGCTCCTCTTATGAACCCTGTTAGCTGTTGGCTTTACTCAACAGCACATCTGTCTGCGTCTAGTTAGCAAGAACACACACACACACACACGCACACACACACACGCACACGCACACACACACACACACACTAAAAGCTTTCCGAATCTCCTCGCACCCTTCACCCATCCTCAGTTCATCCCACATCATGGAAAATTGGCTCCTGCCCGACTCTTTCTTTCTCTCTGTACCCCTCTCCCAAACTTTACTCCCTCTCTCTCTTTCTCTCTCTCTCTCTCTCTCTCTCTCTCTCTCTGTGTGTCTCTCTCTCAAATCACATGGCTTGTAGATGTCGGTCTGTTTTATAAGCTGGTATAGTTATTGGTGAGGGGCCACTGTTGGACATGCTCAGTAGGCTAAGGTGCCATCTCTCCTGTGACTCTCCACTGTGTAGCTGCATCACTAAGACATGTTGACCTTACTTGATTTGGTTTAGTTCACCATTTAGTTCGTACCATTTTCTGTGTCATGTGGGCGTGGCCTGCAGTGAGCTGGGGCTGTGGCTTCCCTTCTCGGTGGCCGCTAGCGCTCACCTGAGAAGGAAGCCACAGCAAAACGGCATCAATGAAACGATAGAGGTTAAACGTGCAGCAGACCCATTCAAAAACACGGCGAACATCAGCGTTGCTTTTCCTTTTCCACCCCTGGCAGTGTGCGAAGGAGATGAAAGGTGCTGAGACGAGACGCAGAGCTGGCCCGTCTGCTGCTAGACAGGTAGGATGCTAGACAGGTAGGATGCTAGACAGGTAGGACGCTCGCCAGTCTGCGTAGCAAACTAGCGGTGTTAGGTTATCTCCCATAAGGCAGCTCTTCAAGTTGAGTGAGCAGGGGCGGGAACTGGTCCAACTGACGGTGAGGAGGGCGGGACTAACAATACACTTGTGCAAAAAGTTATATATTGTCGCTTTAAAGGAGAATTCCGGGATTTTTAAACCTTGCCTCTATATCCACAAAATCGCCTATTCTACCGCAAAATAGGTCTAAAAAGTTTGGGAATTGCTCCGGTAGATCGGCTCAGTCGGCAGTCGTGAAACGGGCTCAATGGCTGCAAAGTAATCCTGTAGGGGCATAGAGGCGGTCAAAGTACGTCCAGTAAAAGTCTTGATTTTGCCACTGACAGACTCAGATTGTTATTCGTGTGTCTGACAACATTACTGAAAGGATCGCTACAGAAATAGACCTTTTTTTAACCAGAAAACTAAAGTCTAGCTCAAGGAGAAGTCCCGCTCTGAAATGGACGGTGGACAAAGGTAGTCTATAGCGAGAGGGTTCACTTGTTGCAGGAAGAGGACGGTAGAAATCTGACAAAGGTATTCTTCCTCAACATTTTGTTGGCACAGTTCGGAAATGCGCAAAAACTAACCATTGTTGTTGTTTTTTATCTTTGGGAAAAAACGAATACTCTAAACTACACTTTCTATACGCCAACACACGTCTCCAGCTGATTTACGTTTCCGCAAAATCCTCATCCTGCAGAAGTTCATCCTCTTCCTGCAACAAGTTAATCCTCTTGCTTTCATAGACCACCTATATAATAGGTATAATTAGTATAACAGGCGATTTTGTGGATATAGAGGCCAGGTTTAAAAATCCCGGAATTCTCCTTTAAGGGCAGCAGGGCGGTGTAGTGAGTAGGGAGACCGCCCTCCACCCCTCCACCCCTCCACCCCTTCACTCCTTCACCCCTTCACTCTGCGTCGACAAGCATCCGCCCTGCTGAAGTGTCCTTGAGCAAGTCAGTGAATCCCCGCCAGCTCCAGCGGTGCAGTGGTTGTAGGTGATGCTGACCTACGGGGATCGATAAGGAGTCGTGTTGTCGTTGTACAGCCTCGCTCTGCCGGAGGAAAACAGCATGCAGGCGCTCAGAGCGTGCAGAGTAGAAGCTGGCGGGTGCGCCGGCGTGTCCTTGGCCCGGCTGTGTTTGGTCAAGTAGTTGCTTAGAAATAAAAGCGTGTGTTTTATCGCTGCCATCATCAGGTGAGATACTGCACTGGACTGGATAAACACAAGGATTAACTAATAGACCGTTGGCAGGGAGTCGGCCTGTCTCCGCCTCCCCCTCCATCCTCCCCCATCTCCCCACCGCCTCTCTCTCATCTTACTTTTTTTCCTTCCCCCTCCTCGTCTTCTTTATCTATCTGTGTATCTCTTTATTTTCGCTCTTCTCCCTCCGTTGTTCTTGCCTCATATAAGCATGAAACGAGAGAAACGAGAGCAAATCGAGAGGGTAAAAGACGTGATCAGTGCAGTTGAGATGAGCGAGAGGAGAAAGATGGACAGATTGAAACGAGAGAGAGAGAGAGAGAGAGAGACGCCGAGTCCTCAGGGATGCTGCTTTGAGATAAGGCTGTCATCCCTCTCTCTCTCACTCTATCTCTCTTTTTTATTTGTGATGAAATGTTATTTATGGCGGCTCTCAATCTTTATCTCCCCCGGGACAACCTGCTGCTCTCACTCCTCCTATAGCGATCATTCGTTTTCATTCAAGAGTTTGACGTTTTTTCTCGTGCAGCCGCTGTCGTTTTCTCTCTCTGTTTGTTTTGTTTTATCTTTCCATCTTCCGTTCTGTCGTTCAACTTTCTTTTGTTCTGTCACATTGACATTTTTGGGCATTTAGAGTAATGTTCTTATCCAGAGCAACAAGAGAATAAAAGTTATTCCTATCTGTCTTTCGTTCTGGTCTTATTGTTGTCTCTCTCTCTCTCTCTCAGTGCTCTCTCTCTCTCTCTCTCTTTCCGTTCCCTCCTTCTGTCTTGATTGAAAGGGTATGCATGGTTGGCACAGAAAGAAAGAAGGAAATAGATAATGATACCAGACTGTATGGTGTGGAAAACCCTGACCTCTCACGTACCCAATCCGTCACACACACACACACACACACACACACACACACACACACACACACACACACACACACAATATACATAGGCAGACATGCACTTCACAGAACAGATTCACACACACACACACACACATTCTGCTGTAACTCTTTGTTGATTTTAAATCTTCTCCCACTTCGATGTGTCCGCTGAGACGCAATTTATTGACCGCATGAACATCAGAGTCAAAAGTTCCTCTCTCTGAGTGTCTGCGGTGTGTGTGTGTGTGTGTGTGTGTGTGCATGTGTGTGTGTGTGTGTGCGCATTTATTGTACATGTCAGCGTGCACAAGCCTCTTTTCATACAACATCATATGTGTATGGAGCGTTTTCAATACCCCTGAATGTGTTATATATATATATCACTTTGTTAAAATCAAGGTTGTTTTACACACACACACACACACACACACACACACACTGTAATTTCCACCTTGACTGTAACCTGGCACCCATACGCAAACTCTCAGCAAAGTCTAACAGAATTTCATGAAAGAAACTCTGCAACACAGATTAGTGGACAAGAATCATGCGACGGTCACGCTCCTCCACCGTGACAAAACTGCAGCCGCCATTTTCACGCGTCCGTTACGTGAAAAGGTTCGTCAAGTGAAACATCTCTGGTGAAGGTCGGCGTCAGGGTCGGGTCATGGTCAGATAACTTCACACACTCCCAGTAGAAAACCTGGGAATTCAACCTCGCTCCGATCTCCACCGCACTATTTCAACATCAAACTACTTCCTGTTTGCAACTCCAACTTGCCCGTTTCCTCTTTTGATGTATTTGCATTTGAAGACATAGTGCTCATTTTCCCGAATTGCATACACACACATACATGATGCACACACACAGACAGACACACACACACACACACACACACACACACACACACACACACACTCATCTCTTCTCCACACACCTTAAAGAAGTCGTCGTGGGGTTACGGGGTGTAGTGGAGGTTTTTGGCTGTATATGGTTTTGTCTGCGGGTCCTCAGCTCGTCTCTGCCATGCAGACTGAAGCTGGCACTCTCTCAGACCTGCAACTCCTCCAGGGGCCGCGGTGGACGTCAAGCACCGGCGCCGCCAGATGTTGGTTTGACAGCGTGACGTCGGCGGGCAACACTCAACAGATATATTTAACAAGAGGAGTTTATTGGCTCTCGGAGTGGAGCGTCCACAGCAGATGTTGTCAGAGGAGAGTGCTCTGCGGGGGACATCTTCACCACCACTAGACTAATATGGTGTCTGTTGATGGTGATTATGTTGTTGGCCCCGTGTTGATTTGATGGTTGGTTTCTGGAACATCAGCATCTGCATCATTTCCTCATTTCCCTGGATATTGGCAAGTTATGATGCATTGAGCGAGCAAGGGCGTGGGTTTGATTCCTGGCCCCGTCCGTTCTGTGTGATCGCGTGGGTTTACTCCCACAGTCCAAAGACACAAGTCAGGTGTATTGGAGACTCGAAATTCAGAGTGTGATTGTCTGTCTATCTGTGATGGACTGGTGTCCAGGGTCTTTCCATGCCTTCCACCCAGTGCATGCTGGGATAGACTGCAGCCCCCCTGTGAAAAGGATTGAGCGTTCAGTCATTCAAATGTTTAAAAAAAAAAAAACAGCCATCAAAACATGTAGTCATCACTCTTCCTCTTCCTCTTCCTCTTCGACAGATACATTGGAAGGAGGGAAATGTCTCATTTTTTCATGCCATGATAAAAAATTAAACTGTTTCAGGAAAAACCTGAATTGATCAGAGCCCCATCAGTCGGAGAGAGTTAGGCAAAGATGAAGCATCACACATTTAACGAAATACCTGCTGACTGCTGGTACTTCCCTGACGTCAGGACCTCCGTGGTCAGGATCCAGGAGTCAGACGTCCAGACATCCAGACCCAGCTCGCTGTGCTGGTAGTGTTTTTACATCAATACGTACCGGGGAAAAAAGGAGATAAACAAACAGAGGATTTGGGTAAAGCCGAGGCTGGAGAGACGGCGTCAACGTGGGCTGAACACTTTGCTTCAAGAGCTGGAGGTGAGTACGCTGCATCAGACTAAAGCTAATGTTAGTCAGGCTAGTGACTTAGATTGATTGGTTTTGATTAAATACAGTGAAATCTGTGTGAAATAAGGAACAGAATTAAAGTGAAATTGAACTAAATTATACTACTGCTTTAACCAGCGAGGACATTAACTGGACCTAAGGGAAAAACTGAGAAAATGTAAAACATCTAAATACTTTGAATTATTGCATGCCAAGAGAATGTAATAATTCTCATATTTTGCCATAATTTTCCATCTCCCACACACAAAACCACAAAAAAACACCCGAAAAAATGATTTCCTCCACTGCTTCAAACTGAATGTCACAGTTATCGTTCCCATTCATGGAGTTTTGTACTACAGCTCAGTATAGCCTAAGGATGATCCTCTGTTTGATACGTAGCTCTATGACGCACACATCCTTGACGCTTCGAGTTTTGGTGACAGGCTCGTGGTTAAGATTTTCCATCGCTCTTTGTCCTTTAGTTTGACTCTACTTGTTTTTTCGTGAATGTCTTTCGGGATCTCGTTTTAATCCAGGAGAATCAGCAGAAGCCCTGCAGCAGGTCCTCAGGTGAGCTTGGCTACGACAGACAATCATTTTCTCCCGAAGTCGCTGGACTTTCTCCCGCCAGACAGGCTTTATATTCATTCATCCTCACACACTAACATGCACACTCACACATTTAACAGCTCAAGTGGAGCTCAATGATTCTTCGCCATACTTGGGGTTCAAATAGGCTGCAGAAAGGACCGCCACTTTGATATAGCACTTTGATATAACTTTAGATACACACACACACGCACACACACACAGCTTCATGGTTCGATGGGCTTGGTGTGCTTGCGATTCATTCATATAAATGATTGATTGATTTCTAATGGAAATGCTTTTTATTTCAATGATAACAACATCAGTATAAATGAAGAAATGAATACAAAAACTTTTCCATTTCCACGACAAAGCTTTTATACAAGCGTAACACTACTGTCTCCATTTAAACAATGATGTCATTATGTGTCTAACAACACAAACCAACCAACTAGCAGCAAAAAACAAACAAAAAAAAAAAAAAACCAACTAGCAGCTAACAATACAAACTGACCAACTAGCGGCTAATAACACAAACTGTCCAACTAGCAGCTAACGACACAAACCGACCAACTAGCGGCTAACAACACAAACCGACCAACTAGCGGCTAACAACACAAACCGACCAACTAGCGGCTAACAACACAAACCGACCACCTAGCGGCTAACAACACAAACTGACCAACTAGCGGCTAACAACACAAACTGACCAACTAGTAGCTAACAAAACAAACTGTCCAACTAGCAGCTAACAACACAAACTGTCCAACTAGCGGCTAACGACACAAACTGTCCAACTAGCGGCTAACGACACAAACTGTCCAACTAGCGGCTAACGACACAAACTGACCAACTAGCGGCTAACAACACAAACCGACCAACTAGCGGCTAACAAACCGACCAACTAGTGGCTAACAACACAAACTGACCAACTAGTAGCTAACAAAACAAACTGTCCAACTAGCAGCTAACAACACAAACTGTCCAACTAGCGGCTAACAACACTAACCGACCGTGAATAAAGCACTAGCACCGAAGCAGTCAGCTAATAGCAACTTGTTGGAGCAAGAAGAATACACTCAGCCTGTTCCAGATGAGTCAAGCAGTTCACAATCCCTCCAGAAGTTAAATGCACTTTTCATCAATATTGTTTGTCATGTCTTCCAAAAAGCAAGGTGTCAAGCTGTTGGGTTGTTGGCAGAATTCTCCTCCTCTGGCTGATTGGACGTAGTGCAGCGTACCAGACGGATTATTATGTTCTGTATTTATTTTCAGAATCTGAGAGGCTGAAAATTGCTGAAGAGCTCCAAATAAGTGGCAGTTCCCCTGCCCCCCCACTGCCAGGGAGCCATTGATGGGGAACACAGCAGCATGCAACCACCAGCGAACTGTGGGAGCTCTTTACAGAACTGCAGATCTGCACAGTTTTCTGTTCGGGTACCCGTTGCGGTCGATGTGTGTTATAAATTGAGACATGTCAGTGTTTCCTCACGGGGCAGGACTGCTGATCGTACCCCGACCAAACCCACTGCCAAGCTCCGACAGCGTAGCACCTTACATGTGTTTATTATAGAAGGAATGAGGATGTATGTACGTAAACATTCAGCGATATTGTGATGTTGTGGGAAACCGCTTGCATGCAAAGTGGAAAAGCGTGTTTTCGATTTGGGAAAAGCATTGTTGTGGAAGAGGAACGCTCTCTCATGTCAAAGTTATTCCTACTGATGTTGAATACTGATCTGATGAAAATGGAATAAAGAAACTTTCAACTGGCATTTTTCAGTCATTCATTTTATTAATTAAGGGAAATAAAAATGCATCAGGTTACATTCAGTGTTTTCAGCAGAAAATAAAGTATTATCTATCTATCTATCTGTCGATCTATCTATCTATCTATCTATCTATCTATCTATCTGTCTGTCTGTCTGTCTGTCTGTCTATCAGTCTATCTGTCTGTCTGTCTATCTGTCTATCTGTCTATCTATTTATCTATCTGTCTATCTGTCTGTCTGTCTCTCCACTTGTAATTGGTACACATGTCTACTGGTCTCACGGGGGTGTTGTGAAACATGTTATTTGATGGTGCAGGTCTTCCTCGGTGGTAAACCTTTCACCCCCGCTGCCTCTCAGTTTGTGTTTGAGAATCTTGAGAAGAACCGCTATCGACTTCTGCTCCGCTCCAGACTTCAGCATCATGTTTCCATCAGCAGCCCTGTTAGCCTGCTGTTAGCGGCCCATCAATATAATGATATAGCATCAGAGCAGTAGGATTTCTGCCCAGCTCTCTCCAAGGCTAGACACATACAGATATGTATGTTGTTGCCGCACACGCACACGTACGTGCACTCAAACAGACACACTCTCACACACACTCTCACACACTCTCCTCACTTGATTCATCTCTCTGAGTGATTCATCAAGTGGGTAATCCATCCAGAGTCTGATCGATGTAACAGTTTGTGTTATTGATCCTCTCATTCACCGTGTCCGTCTGCGCTCACTGAATAATTTCATCTCCAGTGGATGTACATGGAGGGCGTGGTGATGGGCTGCTGGAGGCAAACAGCAAGGCTTTATATCCCTAAATGCTTTATATCCAATTTAAGCTGCACTAGGGGAGATCTTTATGTGAAAATAAAATCACCAAGTGGGACTGCAACATTTGCTAACTGAGATGTTGTTGACCTATTTTGCCCAAATTCAATTCTGTTGTCAGGTATGGGCGTTGGTGAAATCTTCAATGTCGACAGGTAGTCACAAGTGGAAACCTAAGAGACAAATACAAAAACTGCTGTCATCAGACTGTCATTGTAAGAACTGATGCCTTTGTAACGCTGAATAACGACCAAACTGAAATCCAGGATGTCACTAAAAGTCAAAACCTCACACTAGTAGCTGTGTACAGTACTGTGTACAGTACTGAGTACAGTACATGTAAAAAAAAATCTGTCAAGCGAAGATGCTTTCAAAAATAAAACAATTCTAAGTAGTAAGAAATGTAATATAAAGAGAAGTAATATAAAACACTAATGCAAAAAACAATTTATATTAAATAAATCTCGGGTGCCTCAGACTTGTGCACTTGAATCTGATGACAGCTTTTACTTATTTATATCAAGTGTACATTAAATACCTGAGTACTCTTCATATGAAGGCTGCAATAAGAGAGGTTGGGGATGACGCACCGGGCCGCATTGTCCTCCTGGTCCTGATACGAGGTTCTGACGGGCGTGCTCTTACTCCACGCATCACTTTAAAAGCGTTTGCACGTAGCATCTGTAGGTGGGCAGCAGAGGTCGTCTCACTCTCTGAGGACGAGGCAGCAGCCCACACAAAACATCTTTGTTCGAGTCAAGGTCCTGCTGCGCCTTCAAAGGGAAACGTGAACAGAGAAATGATTTTTACAGGACAGATAATTAGTAAATCACTCTGAGCACGGGAACACACACGTACACACACACACACACACACACACACACACACACTTGCTCACATTGCTTCCTTGTACAGTCACTTTCAATTGGGCTTTTCAGTTTAATGTGATCCAGTTTACTGTTATATTTTATTGGTTAAGGTGTTTTAAAGCCTACATATACACACACACACACACACACACGTTTGCATTACTATACTGAAGC
>JAXDDW010000046.1:2780000-2855000 GCA_034670385.1 Hoplostethus mediterraneus
CACCCACCCCGCCTCCACATCCCTCCCCCCAACCCCCCCTCTGCACCCACGACGCATCAACACTACCCAAAATACTAATCAGCTTTTTTCTTTCTCCCCCTCTCACCTTCCCTCTCTCACTTCCTACCTTGTTTTGTTTCTTTGCTGATTTTTGTTTCCCCACTCGACCCCGTTCTTGTTTTTTTACTCCTCATCATTTTTATTTACTCTATCGACTCTGCACGTAGTGTGTCTGGCGTAGTTATGCTGCTGATGAGAACTCGGTTTCCATTGCTACCTGGAAGCCTCATTTGAAGGCGTTGCATACCTGCAGCCCCGCCAAGTAGGTAACCACTTACAGACTTACAAACATGGCCGCTGCCGCATCGCCTCCTCCGCTGGTGGACCTTCATCTGTTTCCTTTTCCTACCATGTATGTCGCTGTTATACGGCTCTGTAACCATTCCTTTACAACCTCACGTATATATTCAGTCTTTTTTTCATTTTCTTAGCATGCATGCTCTTTTTCAGCAGCTTCAGATTCATACTGTTACACTCATTGAGTACTGCTGAACTTCTGATTGTTTGTGATGAGTTTTATCGATGAACGGCTCCGTCAAGTTCAGCAAACATCCAAACAACCAGAAGAAATTGCCACAATATGTTAGTTATTATGGCACAGTAACAGTTCATGTTAAAGGACCTTTTTTAACCAGAAAACTAAAGTCTAGCTTAAGGAGAAGTCTCGCTCTGAAATGGACGGTGGACAAAGGTAGTCTATAGCGAGAGAGTTCACTTGTTGCGGGAAGAGGACGGTAGAAACCTGACACGGTATTCTATGAAAGCTGCGCAAAGTCTTCCTCAACATTTTGTTGGCACAGTTCGGAAATGCGCAAAAACGAACCATTGTTGTTGTTTTTTATCTTTGGGAAAAACAAATACTCTAAACTACGCTTTCTATACTCCATACACCATCCTCTTCTTGCAACAAGTCAACCCTCTTGCTTTCATAGACCACCTTTGTCATATTTCCAACAACTCTGAACTCTGAACTCTCAGCTCTGATAGAGCGGGACTTCTCCTTGAGCTAGACTTTAGTTTTCTAGTTAAAAAAGGTCTATTTCTGTAGCGATCCTTTCAGTAATGTTGTCAGACACACGAATAACAATCTGAGCCTGTCAGTGGCAAAATCAAGCACTTTTAGTGGACGTACTTTGACCGCCTCTATGCCCCTACAGATTATGTTGCAGCCATTGAGCCCGTTTCACAACTGCCGACTGAGCCGATCTACCGGAGCAACTCTGAAACTTTTTGGATCTATTTTGCGGTATAATAGGCGATTTTGTGGATATAGAGGCCAGGTTGAAAAATCCTGGAATTGTCCTTTAAAACATCTTCAGAAACTGATATCAGATCAGTATTTAGGTGTTCAGCGTCATATCAACATTAAACTGTTACAGTATTTCCAGGTTCACTGTTTCCTGTTCCTGTCCATAACAATATCCTCTATGAGAACCTGAGGAACCAGAGTCCCCCGTTCTCCTTCCCTCGCCTTCCTGCTGGCCGACGCTTGTTTCTAACCTAAGTGTGCACAGCCGCTGCTTGCATGTGCTTGGAAACATTTTCACCTGGTTGACCTCAGGTGACCTGCTAGTTACTGTGTGTTGACGCCTCCCGTATCCATCAGAAACTAGAAAGCTGTTTTAGTCCGCTGAAGACTGACTTCTCTCCTTTTGTCTCCTCTACATCCCACTAACCCTGAAGGAAAGAGCAGGGCGAGACCACCTACAGGTTTGTATGATTCTCACCCCCCTCCCCCTCCACCCCCCACCCCCACCCCAAAACAAACAACACACACACACACACACACACACACACACATACAGTATGTGATGCAATGGGAATGAAATGACATACTTGAAGTTTCGTTTCAATATGAGAGATTGAATTTAAAAAGTGACACCGACTCTTAGAAAACGATCGCTAACTTCTATAAAATGAGGATGAAAAATGATGAAAAACGTTTTAAAGGTTGGTAGCTGATTTAAGGTCGTTGGTTAATGAGCTGTTTTATGATGAAGTGGAAGATCTGTGCTGACTGTGCGTCTGTATGAAACAGAGATTACAACCAAAAGGTTTTGGGAATATTGATTGATTGCTTTATTGCATAATATATTGTAACAGACAGCAGATTCAGGATCAGTTTTCAGCTCCATGCTGGCTTGATAAAGAGATATAAGAAGAAGATGGCGGCGTGGGTCCATCCCCTCTCTGAGTTGGAGCTTGAGAAGACTCGGCCAAGTGTCCTGTCATAATTCATTATAGTTTATTATGACGTTTTCTGTTGCCACTAGATTATATATTACATAAATATATTATATATAATTCAACTGTGCTTATAATGTGTCATAAACACATAAATATATAGTCCCAGTGGTAAACATACATCAGCCTCATAGGATTCAGTCTCTATTATAGTATAAAGTATTATACACATGTTCTCATAGTACTGATGTACTATCTCATACTTGCCAGTACAGCAGGGTGGTGAGACATTCTGGTCACTTTTTATGTATAAAATGAGAATGAAATGTAGTATATTTAGTATATATTTGGTATAATACAGCACAGGAACTGCATCTTCATCTTTACTTCCTGGTAGAAAGTTCCATGACGACGTTTATTTTTCTCCCCGTTTGTTTTTCGTTTTTTGTCTTTCTCTGCACTTGACTCTCCGGCAGGGAAGAGTGAGTCGTTTCTCTCTCTGTCTGAGTTAGGATGAGGGTGTGTGTGTGTATGTGTGTGTGTGTGTGTGTGTGTGTGTGTGTGTGTGTGTGTGTGTGTGTATGCGTGTGCGTGTGCGTGTGCGTGTGCGCGCATGCAGACAGGAGTCTGTACCATGTCTGTACCATGACGCACTTTTTCCATTGGGATGGTATTTATATAACTCATCAAACACAAAGTCTAGGAGAGAAGGGGGGGAGGGGGGAGTAGAGAGAGAGAGGGCGAGAGAGAGGGGTAGAAAAAGAGTGAAAGAGGGAGGAAGAGAGAGAGAGATGGGGGAGTTGTAGAAAGGAAGATTTGTGAGTTTAATTATACTAGTATGTTGTTGGTTTTACAGTACAGCACTTCTCTGGCAGCACGGAGGAGCTTGTGTTGTGCCAGCAGCTTTTTAGGCAGCACACACACACACACACACACACACACAAACACACACACACACGGATAGCAACACATTCACACACACCCTGACAAGCATGCACACACACACACACACACACACACACACATACAGACACAAATGCATCCACTCAGTCACACACACAAACAAATGCTGTCCTCATCCCCGAACAGAACTGCGCTCTAATTGGGCCTCGGCAGAACCGCCGCCGCGGCGCTCATCCCTCACAAATCCCCCCAGCTCTCTCAGGGCTCTCGCTTTAATTATGTTTTCCTTTCTTAGAAACTTCTGTTGTGGCTGAACCAATTTGCACTTGTGAAATCATCATCACGGCGCGTCCTGTCTACGCCACCGGGTTTCTTCTCTGTAATTGGATGTTCCCTCTTCCCCCTCCCGAAACGACGACAACGCGCAGCGGTCGGCGTTATTAGTGGCTTTTACTGACAGCCAGCTGCGCGGCGGCGGTAGGTGCCGCGGTAAAGGGGTGGTGGTTTTCGTCTAAGCCGACTTGTAAACACCATGAGCAGTAAACATTAGACGCGACCGCAAAGTATCGCAGCGGGGCGTCGCGCTGAGAGCATGTGAGCGGGCGATACGAGAGTGAAGGATAAGAGTTTATGTGTGTGTGTGTATGTGTGTGTGTGTGTGTGTGTGTATGTGTGTGTTTGTAGTTCATTTTAACCCCAGTGATGTAGTGGTACATTAAAAGGTCACAATCACCAAGAATCAATTCTAGTTTTTAAAATAACATTAATTTTCCCCCCCATTTTTGACCTGGATTTTATTTTCCCATTGTTTTCCGATCACCATCACTTTCCAATACTGATCAATTCTGACTCTTCTTCAACATATTGGCGATCACCCTGTAATGAGACATGAGACTCTTTAACTTAGCCTGCAGTTTGTGTTTGTCGCTGCAGAGACGCTAATAAGTTGTTGGTCTGTTATGACGAGTTGAACCGACTCCCAATTCCCCAAGAAGACTTGAAGACTTGAAGACTTGAAGACTTGAAGACTCTGTATTAATGTCTGTACAGGAAACAGAGTTAACTGAGCACACAGGGGGAGGTGATGCTCTATTATGTTGGTCATCTGGCCTTTTGGCAGCAGCCTCGCTAACGCACATCAGTGATTGGTAAACCTGGTTTTGATGTGTCACGGGATGTCAGTGATCTGTAGCCGGCGAGCCCATGCACCATGCGTTGAGTGACGTCATGGTAGACGTCACGCCACACGGAGTCATTTCTGCAGGTCCTGTCGTAAAAGCACCATCCTGACTGACTGGTGTTGTTAGAAATGAGTAGAATCAGAGTTGAAATGTTTGAGAGTTGATTTGTTTCCCTCGGTGAGGATGTGAGGACGCAGCGCCGTTTACAAGGGAGGGAGGGAGGAAGGTTTTATCATTGACTTGATTTAAACTCATCCTTACACCTGTTGTGCCGTTTGACATAACTCTTACATAGTTTACCTTTTTGCAGCATTAACTTTGATGCGATTGTGCACTACTTTACTTCAGGGCGGCGAATGTAGCCGGCAGAGAGGAAACAAGGAAGTGCTATGTCCAAGAAAGCATCAGAGCTGTGTGAGAGAGCTGCTGACTTCATGTCTCATTACAGAGCAAACAATACATGTGTTATAAAAGACGCTTTTGGTGCTTTTGGGGTTGATGTTTTTTTTTTGTGTTACCCTGACAAGCAAGATGCAAGCGGCTCTAGTGATTCAATTGGTGAGATTTGGGTCAGAATCGATCAGGTTCATGAAAAATGATGGGAAAATAAGAACCAGGATGAAAACGGATGAGCTATAAAGTTATAAAGTCTTAGATCAAGTTTGATGCTTCTCACGATGACACATGGATTTACGTCATGCCGATTGGTCAGGTGGGTTTTAAGCCCCTCCCATCACTGTATGTATTTATTGTGCATCAACATGGACAGCAACAGATTTCTCACCTCCTTCCTCCTCTATCTCTCCCTCCTCCGTCCATCCCTCCTTCACTAGTAAGGGTCTAAGTTATACCAGGCTCTTCCGAAGGTATACCACTCGGAAACATAGGAGGTACCCACTACCCAGCATCCTTTCTGCCCTCAGTCCTATGACCCGTGGGAATGACTGACTAACAGCACTGTCCCGAGCATGGAGATGGAGGAGGAGGAGGAGGAGGAGGAGGAGCACTCAGAGAATAGACTTTACCTCTTTTCTTAACCCCCCTTCTCCCCCCAAGGACTCTGTCTGGAAAGACTACTGCTGCCTGCTGCTTGTTGAATGTGACTGAAAGCGTTTTCACCCGTTAGAAACTAAACGGGGAATTCCACTGAAACCGACTTTCAAGGACGTCTTCCTACCATTTAACAATTTGAACAGTTATGAGATCGAGATCAAGGAAAATGTGATCTATATCCATATCGAATTTTCAGACAGCTGAAAAAAAAACATTATTGACAGTTAAAATTTGAGGAAAATCTCTACTTTTCCCGAAGGAAAACTCATAAAGATAAAACTAAAATCAAACTCAAAGTGCATAAAACAACAGAGGGGGGAAAATATGAAATTCCTCTTTCAACTTTTTTTTATTTTTTAAATCCCGATGCTCCGTCGGCCCGACCCACCCCACCTGGAAACTGGAATCTAGTCTGGATCCAGTTTTCCCTCCGATCATCAACACTGAACGTCTGAACTTCCTGATTCAGGAGATCAGCAGTGGCTTCCTGTGAGGAGGCAGCAGGGAGGCTGGGAGGGAGTCCAGGCCAAGACTTTAGTGCTCGCCAATAATATCTGGTTCCTCTTGAGCAGCGATGGGCAACCAACAGTAGACCAATCACTACAGCAGCTGATTTCACTGACTAGTGTGTTCAGCTGGGTTAGTGATTGATCGGAGTGACTCTTGGAGCTCCACATGGTTGCCCACCACTGACTTTGACAGATCAATCCCATAATCAATCCAATATGGCCTCCAACACCTCTGACCTCTGACCTCTTTCCACTATGTCCCATAATGTATTGCATGACCAGCCTTCCATTTTGCCAGTGCTCAAAAAGCACTTATATGACAACGTGCTTATTGTAGTAACTTTTAGTATTCTAAAGTAATCCAAAAGTAATCTGATTACCCTTTTCCACAGGTAATCTAGCACTGTAACAGAATGTGTCTGATAGATTGTTGTGCTCGTTTTGGACTCTTGTTGCCTTGAAGTACTTGGATAGGTGTCTCCCTGTGCTGCCTGTTGTGTTGCCGATCTGAATTGTCCCAAAACAAAACACAGGGTTCCTCCGCAGGGGAAGTATGGAAGACAACTTTAAAAATGTGGGAATATGTACAAAGATTCAGGAAAAATGGGAGGAAAATAACCAAAACAACCTTTTGGTCCAGATGCACGTGAGACTGTAGATCTCATGTCGCTGTACATCCACTGGTTTCTACATATTGAGACATGTGGTCCATCAATTAAATCATTTCAAACCAAGACATTGAGGTCTGGGAAAAATATGGAATTTTGACGTGGAAAATGTGTAGGAACCCTGCACCCCTCTGATTGGTCTGCTGCTTTGCATGCTGGTCTATTTGCCATGGCAACAGAGTTTACTCCAGTAAGTCTTTCATAGGTCGGGGGGTTTTCTGCATCTCCCCCAGTCCCTCGGAGATTACCAAATATCTAAACCACAATGACATGTGGTCAAATGGAAATACTTATGAAGCCTTTTCTCCAGCACTTTTCTAAAGTGCCCATTGTTGTGTGTCAGTGGTTTAAGTTGTTTAGGACAAGATACAAGTCACAGATAGACAGAGAGACAGACAGATACACAGATATAGATGTAAGAGTTAAAGGTGCTGTGTGAAGCATAGTGACTCGCTGTTTTGTTGACGCCGCGGTGTTGACTCCCAAACTGACTCCCAAAACAATCGCTCACAACGAGAGAAAGTTCCCACCACTTTACTTACCAAGTACCAATTACAATGTTTGTCACTGTGTTGTGTTGGAATGGGGGGGGGGGGGAGTCATTGTTTACCCACTGATAAAGAGAGACTTATTTTACCTGCCCTGTAATCAGGAACAACTTTAAAAACCTTAATAACTTGTGGAAGGTTAAATATCAAGATGCATCGGTGCTTTAATACGCCTTCAGGGTTTCACAGGTTGGGAAAGAGATGTGTGGATATGATGATATGACAGATGGAGGAGTTCATCTGCAGCCATGTTGGTGGAAAGCGTTGCACCCTTGAAGGACTTCACTCTGTTGTAAATATCTTTCAGTTTGTTGTGGTTATAAAGAAACTGTTTGGGAGTCAACAAAACCCTGACATCACTGCAGATCATGGGATAATTACCGAAAACAAACGAGACGGTTGGTAGCTTCTGTCCCACGCCGGCAGGCTTTGTTAGTGCCAGAGTTTCTGAAAATGAAGACCACATTTCCCATAAACCCCCTGCTGCTTCCTGTCACAAAGAGGATGTTGCTCCTGGCGCCCGCTCCGGGTGCGTTTTGGAAGTCATGCATCAAAACTTTCACTCCTTCCACCATCTGCCATCTGCCTGGAGCTGGAACTGGAAGAACAGCGCCCTCTATCTGTTTTGTACCGTATAGCAATCCAGCAGATTTCCCCACTAAAAAATCCCGCTTAAAATGCTGCCGATCTTTCCAGCGATGGTCTCATGTCGATGGCCAAAGCGCAAAACCTCCTATCTGCATAATTTTCCAGGAAAAGTGGGGAAAAACCTCCTATGTGCACTTTGCAAGGCACTAATACCTAGTCGGTATTGTTAACACATAATATAGTAATATAGTCCAAAAACAGTGTATTATGTATTGGGTATCCTTAACAAATAGCATTCTGCAAGAAAACAACAAGTTGTTGTTTTTTTCTCAAAAAAATGCATTTTTCAGATAGGAGGTTTTGCTCTTCGGCCATCGATGTGTTTACGGTAATGTCTTAAAAGGAGTGCGGTGATGGTTTATGATGTTAAAATGCTCCACGTCGCCTAGGACTGGAACTGGAAAAACAGCGCCCTCTTCCTGTTTTGTGCCGTAAAGCAATCCAGCAGATTTCCCGGCAAAATCAGTTAAAATGCCGCTGATCTTTCCAGCGACGGTCTCGTGTGTTTACGGTAATGTCTCAAAACGAGTGTGGTAATGGTTTTATGATGTTTAAATGCTCCACGTAGCACCTTTTACAGAGCGGAGGAGTGATTTAGCAAGTGTACGGCAGGTCAGCGGCAGGTCAGCGGCGGAGCGGCGAGGGCTCCGGCAGGTCAGGACGCAACAATGAGGGTTTGTTTTCGGTGGCTTGGCGGGCGGGCGGCTTTGTTCTGGTGTTTCTGGCATGTCAGCTGGATGGATGATGTTTGGGCTGAAGGGGAAGACTGAACGCTGCCCGGTGTCTGCGCTCTGAACTCCTCTCACTCTCTGAGGGGGAATAGGTGTTGACAGCATCCCTCTCTCTCTCTCTCCCTCTCTCTCTCTCTCTCTCTCTCTCTCTCTCTCTTTCTTCCTCTGTCTCCCCCGCTCTCTTTCCTTCTGTCGCACTCCATATCTCCTTGTCTCTCCCTCTTTTTCCATCTTTCCCCATTCTCTCTCTCTCTACTTCTTTGTGTATGTCTCTCTACCCCACTCTGTCCTATACTCTCTCTCTCTCTCTTTCCTTCTGTCTCCCTCTCTCTACCTCTTTTTCCTCCCCTCTTCCTCTCTATTTCCTTCTTCTGTCACTCCCTTTCTCTCCCCAATTTCCCATATGCTCTCTCTCTCTCTCTCTCTCTTTCATTGCATATGTCTCTCCCCCACTCTCTCCCTCTCTTCCCCTCTCTCGCTCCCCTGTCTCTTTCTATCTCTATCTTTCTATCACTCTCTTTGTCTCCTAATGTATGTCTCTCTCTCTCTCTCTCTCTCTCTCTCTCTTTCTCTCTCTCTCTCCCTCCCTCCATACCCCTCCATCTCACTCTATCTCTCCCATTTTCTCCCCCAATCCCTCCCTCCCTCCCCTCCAGTCAGAAGTTGAGTTTCAAGGAGCGTGTTCGGATGGCGAGTCCTCGCGGTCAGAGCATGAAGAGCCGCCAGACGTCCGTCAACGACCGCCAGCGGTGTTCCCCTGGCAACGAGGTGGTGGGGGGCGGGGCCGACATGACGGGCAGCAGCCCTGCCAAGGTGCAGAAGAGCTGGAGCTTCAACGACCGAACCCGGTTCAGGCCGTCGCTGAGGCTGAAGAGCCAGACCCGCACCGCCGCCCTGGACGGTGAGTGGGCCGGTGTGTGTGTGTGTGTGTGTGTGTGTGTTAGTGTGTGTGTGTGTGTGTGTGTGTGTGTGTGTGTGTGTGTGTGTGTGTGTGTGTGTGTGTTGTGTTTTATCCCATATACAGTACTGCACAAAAATCCCGTAAAGTGAAGATGCTTTCAAAATAATGAAATGAAAAGTAAGTAATTCTAAATATCAAAAAGAAATACTATAAAGATCAATAATGTAAAACACTGATGCAGAAAACATAAAATAAACATTTAAAGGACAATTCCGGGATTTTTCAACCCGGCCTCTATATCCACAAAATCGCCTATTCTACCGCAAAATAGATCCAAAAAGTTTCAGAGTTGCTCTGGTAGATCGGCTCAGTCGGCACTCGTGAAACGGGCCCAATGGCTGCAATGTAATCTGTAGGGGCATAGAGGCGCAGTCAAAGTACGTCCACTAAAAGTGCTTGATTTTGGCACTGACAGGCTCAGATTGTTATTCGTGTGTCTGACAACATTACTGAAAGGATCGCTACAGAAATAGACCTTTTTTAACCAGAAAACTAAAGTCTAGCTCAAGGAGAAGTCCCGCTCTGAAATGGACGGTGGACAAAGGTAGTCTATAGCGAGAGGGTTCACCATCCTCTTCTTGCAACAAGTCAACCCTCTTGCTTTCATAGACCACCTTTGTCAGAGTTGAGAGTTGAGAGTTGAGAGTGGTTGGAAATGTGACAAAGGTGGTCTATGAAAGCAAGAGGGTTGACTTGTTGCAAGACACACGAATAACAATCTGATCTGTCAGTGGCAAAATCAAGCACTTTTAGTGGACGTACTTTGACCGCCTCTATGCCCCTACAGATTATGTTGCAGCCATTGAGCCCGTTTCACGACTGCCAGCTGAGCCGATCTACCGGAGCAACTCTGAAACTTTTTGGATCTATTTTGTGGTATAATAGGTGATTTTGTGGATATAGAGGCCAGGTTGAAAAATCCCGGAATTGACCTTTAAGACCAAATTCATCCAAACAATTGAAGACTTTTTTACAGTCCTGTAGACTAGAAACTTCTGTACTGTTCTGAAGCACCTCTGTGTTTCCTCTTATTCCCCTCTGTCATTTCATACCCTGGTATATAACAGTACATCATCCCCTCTCTCTCTCATAGTTATTGTCAGTGTTAAGGATATATATACCCTCTTCCCTCACCTACGCCGCTGAGCTGGCAAAACGCTGCCCATTCCTACCGATGCCGTCCAAGTCGTGGCATAAATTCTCTCCCCCTGAAAGCCAAAAGAGTATCACTTTAAATCGTTCCGGGAGATTCCTGAGCAGAATGTGTCTTGAGACTGGAAACGATTTTGCACGGGCTACCATTTATTGGAGAAACTGTCTCCCAGTGGACGCAGGCGTGGGCGGCGAGGATTCCTTCGACGAGAGAGGCTGCCATTGCGACGTGACGGTGGAGGACCTGTCGGCGCCGCTCAAGGCCGTCATCAGGGCTGTCAGGTGAGATCCCGCCGCAGGTACACTTTATCCGACCTTCCTCATCCAGAGAAACTCATAGAGGAAGCTCAAATTCACAAATTAATGATGAGCTAGTAGGATGAAGCCTCGATGATCCCCGTGGATCCTCATGACAGTGAAGCAGGGCGATGCTGAAAACGAAACGCTGAGCAAAGTGTTTTTTTAGGCCCATGAGTGTTCAGCTTCACAGCATCCCACCTCGTCTTCCCTCCTCCCTCCCTCCCCCCCTCCCTCCTCCTCCCTCCTCCTCCCTCCTCCTCCCTCCTCGGTCCCTCGCAGCGCTGGAGGCTCCTGGACGGTGAAACAGATCCATCACATCTCTTACTCCATCCAGGCAACATGTTGTTGTAGCCTGGACAGACAATATAGTCACACACAGCTGGTGTGGTGGAGCGTCTCAGTACGAGGGTTCATGTGTGTGTGTGCGTGTGTGTGTGTGTGTGTGTGCGTGTGTGTGTGTGTGTGTGTGTGTGTGCGTGCTTTGTTCCCTCAAGTAGCTCTCTTTATTTTCTCTCTCCCCTTTTCATCTCTATTTTCTCCATCTCTCTCTCTTCATCTGAACGGCCTACTGCCGTGAGGCTCAGAGGCATGTCTGGGGGGTTCCTGGTAACCCAGCAAGGGCTTTGGTGTGTGTGTGTGTGTGTGTGTGTGTGTGTGTGTGTGTGTGTGTGTGTGTGTGTGTGTGTGTGTGTGTGTGTGTGTGTGTGTGTGGAGGCCCCTCTCTCTAACACTGGCACCGGCACCCTGTGAGTGTATGTTTATTCAACTGCCCCCCCGCTGATTCTCTGTCTCTCCTTCATCTGCTTCACTGCTAAAATGTAAATTTTCACTCGTGATTTTAAAAAGTTTTACAAATGCACTTGGGTGATAAATGCCCTTTTTCAGCACGATTTTCTACTTGTTTCCAATAGTTTTGTATTGAAGGAACCGATAGCTAATATCGTGCCAATATTCAATATTTTTAAATCTGACAATTTTCATGACAAGACATGTGAAGGATTCAGTGATGAACAGCATCCAGAGCATCATGGGAGACTAAAACTCTCCACTGAAACCAGACTGATGAAGGTTAATCCAGGCTGACCTGGTCAGTGGTGCAGAGACTCAGGGAGTCTTTACTGCCTTTAAATGAACAAATGTTATTGACCAATTAATGATTATATGTAATATATATGTAATGTGCAAAGAAACTAAAATGCTCTTCTGTGTCTGAGGTCAGGAAGGACGACATGACTGGCAGATATCTGATATTTAATAAAGACCAATACCAACCTGATGTATCGGTCTAACCCTCCTTAAGACTTTTATTGGTGACGTCGTCTCTTTAAATACAAATTCAAATGTCTTGAAAGAAGAGAAACGATCTGACGCTATTGAGGCTTTCTTCACCAATAAAAGATGCTCACTGTCGCTGTCTCTCTCTCTCTCTCTCTTCAGTTCATGGTCTCTCTTTCTTTCTCCTGTCCTTCTTCCTTTAACTACTGATGAACTGAATCTCTCTCCTCCTTCCCAGCATCCTCTCTTCTCGTCTCTCTGTCTGCTGTGTGTGTTCAGTCGACCGATCCATCTCCACGTTAAAAATACAATATGGATTTCAGCTGACGCTCTCATGTCTATTCCAAATCCATGTCCATCTTGTCTGTGACGTGGACGCTGAGCTCAGACCATAAAGCTCTTCAATCTAGTAAATCACTCCGTCAACACAGCCAGGAGTGTTAAGTCAATATGTACACTGCAATACCTCTCCTTCATCTGTATACTTGCTAACGTGGCTAGCTGGTGAAGCTAACCTGTAGATATCTTTATGTGTTTATACTTTATGATCCTCAATATGTTGTTTTGTTGTTATTATCTTCACTACTCTGTCCTGTCCTAGTCTTGTGCTGCAGCGCTCGCCATACCTTGCAGCCTGAGTGAGTCCATTACCAATATAATAGAGGTCAAGCAGGACCTATTAGGGAGCCATAAATAAAGCAAATCACATCACGGGGGCGTTCAGGATCGACGTTTCCTCCGAGATGCCGGTGTGCTGACCTGATAATTCACCACAGCGACCAAATGGAAATATCTCTGTCGTCGCTCCGCTTGTCCCTGGAAATAATAAGGAGGTGTGGAGGTTTTGATAGTGGACGCAGGGACCGTGTCTTCGGGTTCAGGGAACTGACACCCCGGCCAGCCTGCCCACCCAGCCAGGCCTCCTCCTCCTCCACGGGCAGCCGGAGCCCGGAGGCGCCCCTGGGCTTTCCCAGGGTGTCGGGTTGAGGGTTCGACACCCCCTCCCCGGTCAGGACTGTTATTACAGCGGTTCGCCTGTCACTGTTGCCTCCATCTAGACGGTGAGGAAAACAGGCAACTGGGACAAAGCGGTGGCCGTTAGGGAGCCTGAATGAACCGAGTGTGCAGATCCTCTTACCTTCATCAATATTATTCACCCAGCGGCGGTTCAGCGAGATGCAGGATTTCATTTGAGTTTCAAAATAGTCCGTTTGGGTTGTTATTGATGTGACAAGAGGATATGTGCTCTTTGGTTCCCTAAGAGACACTCCTGAAGATATCTGATGTTTTAATAATGTTTTCTTTTAGTTAACTCTAAACTCTGGCTAGGAAAAAGGAGCCACCACTGAGGATTTGAACCAGGAGGCTCCTGTGAGTTTCCCAAGGTTGCTGCTTCCATCTAGTGGTTGTTTTTAGTTACTACATCGTACACTTGCCATTCAAAATCAGCAGCACAATAAAGAAGAAGAGAAGCAAGACAAGAAAATGGCTTTAATTATATAATATTTTCTCTTAACATGTATTTCTGACTTTGCCTTACTCTCTCTTACGTGTGTGTGTGTGTGTGTGTGTGTGTGTGTGTGTGTGTGTGTGTGTGTGTGTGTGTGTGTGTGTGTGTGTGTGTCCAGGATCATGAAGTTCCATGTGGCAAAGAAGAAGTTTAAGGAGACGTTGCGTCCGTACGATGTGAAGGACGTGATAGAGCAGTACTCCGCCGGACACCTGGACATGCTGTGTCGCATCAAGAGCCTTCAAACCAGGTCAGAACGCTGTGGACACGCACACACACACACACACACACACACACACAGTCACAAAATGATTTAAAATTGAAAGACCTGGTCTCTCTTGGTGTGGCCAAGATCTAGCGAGTTTGTTTCCTGGTCCTTTGCCAGGACTATGGAGGGTTAAAGGTGACAATATTAAATAAATAAATCATTAAATGTGGAAATAATTAAATAAATGTGGAAATGAACAATTAAATATATTATATTCCCCATTTTAATTAATTAATTGTCCCCTTTTATTTATTGATTTATTTAATGATTTATTTATTTAATATTGTCACATTTAACCCTCCATACAAGACTAGCTGGATAGATAAAGGTTAAATAAAATGAAAGGGGGGTAAGTCAGATGTTACTGCCCCATAATGCAACATGACCATAATACTGTGTATCTGTGGGGTTGGTGGGGTTGTTGATGTGCCGATGACTCGATGATTACTCCACCAGGTCTTTACCTTGATCCCACCGTCAAACTGACTGGTATTACTTGACACTGTGTATAGAGTGTGTGTGTCTCTCTCACCCAGTGTGTGTGTGTGTGTGTGTGTGTATGTGTGTGTGTGTGTGTGTGTGTGTCCTCTCCCTCCCAGACTGGACACCATAGTGGGCCCCTCCCAGAGGCCCTTCAGGAGCCGCGTCAAGACCTTTTCCTCCCCCTCCCTGCATTTATATTACAGCCAGGCCCGGAGGAAACACTCTGCCCCGGGGTCAGGCCAACCCCGCCCTGCTCCACCCGCCTGCTCCTGTCCCACTAACATAACCCAACCCACCTTGATGCTGCGGTCACACCTGGGTCACGTAGTCGCAAATCACCTCCAGGTCCAGATTCACTAAGATGGTGTTGCAGGGTTGAGGGAAACCTGCAGCTCCTTGAGCTGAGAGTGCAGAATTTTAGTCTCATTTACTGAGAAATTCCTGCAAGTCAAGTTCAAATCAAAGAGCACGCATGTAGCCTTGCACCCTCAGGGCCCCTCATGATTAAAGCTTTTTTGATCTGATCTGATCTTCCAGGGTGGAAATCCCTTTCCTTGCTTGTCTGACTTGTTGGTGATGATGCAGCCATTCTCTTTACTCCGCCTAGGATCTAGGATGTGTGTTAGGATAACGTGGGGGAGTCGGTGTGTTGGGAAGTATCAGTGAATTAGATAGATAGATAGATAGATAGATAGATAGATAGATAGATAGATAGATAGATAGATAGATAGATAGATAGATAGATAGATAGATAGATAGATAGATAGATAGATAGATAGATAGATAGATAAATAGACAGACAGACAGACAGACAGACAGACAGACAGGTAGATAGATAGATAGATAGATAGATAGATAGATAGATAGATAGATAGATAGATAGATAGATAGATAGATAGATAGATAGATAGATAGATAGATAGATAGATAAATAGACAGACAGACAGACAGACAGACAGACAGACAGACAGACAGACAGGTAGATAGATAGATAGATAGATAGATAGATAGATAGATAGATAGATAGATAGATAGATAGATAGATAGATAGATAGATAGATAGATAGATAGATAGATAGATAGATAGATAGATAGATAGATAGATAGATAGATTAGGTTTTATTGTTTGACCAGCGCTGCTAAAACACCATGTCAGTGTCCAGGTCAGTGAACAGCCGTCTGACTTTAGGTGATAAAACGTGTGTTCACACCTTTAGTGAATCTGGGCCTCAGTGTTTGTTTTAGTCTGCTTAGAGTACCAGGTGGGTGGGGCTTGACTTCAGGCAGCACCAGGTACGTTGTCAGTCACAGGAGAGTACAGCAGATTTCTACTCCCCCGTGACTCTGAACTCTCTGGTGCTACGAAGCGAAGCCCCCCCCCGTCTCCATCTGCTCTGAGGAGGATCAGATGAACTAGATCAGCTCACTGACTGACCCAGGTCTGGCGGTAGATCACGACTTCATACCAACATGCTTCAGCTCAGGTTTGGAGGTCCTCAAGAAGCTCAACGCTGGGATGATGGATCTGGTTTAAGAACTGTTGAAGTTTATGATGCAGTTACAAAAGCTAAAATCTTATTTTTCTGGTCAAACTATCCAACTACCTGATGTGATGGATAGTCTATTAAGTTTATACTGTTTGGTTTGGGAAACAGTATAAACTTGAAACAGATTGATCTTTTTGGGAACTGTATCAAATCCCTGACTGGGCTCCTGGAGGTCCTCATCTAGTTGGAGCATGTTGTCTGCTAACATACTCTCAGTGTTCTTGTGATCATAGCTGCACTTTTTAAAGCCCCAATCCAGGATTCATGTGACCTCGTGACCTTTTACAGCCTCAAACCACACACAGGAGCCAATCAGAGCATGAGAAAACCTTTACTCACGTTAACGTCACGTATGTTGACATGCTGTTTCAACAGGGGGCGCCATCCTGTAGTTGTGGATTGGGACTTTAACAATTAATCAGAGAGTTTGTGGGGGTTTTTGTGACGTTTGCAATGATTTTGCTCTCTGCTGTAGATGCTGTAGGTGATGCTAGTGTTGTCGTAGTGCTGCTGGGGAGTGTGTGTGTGTGTGAGTGTGTGAGTGTGTGTGTGTGTGTGTGTGTGTGTGTGTGTGTGTGTGTGTGTGTGTGTGTGTGTGTGTGTGTGTGTGTGTGTGTGTGGAGTGTCTTTAGTGGGCATTTATTGTAGATACACACCTGGGGACAAGGTACAGCTGACGTTGCTACTAGTCTTGTACTATGTTATACTCAATAGCTGACAATAGCGACAACCACATATGTAAAAGCTAATTTCTCTCACATCATGACAACAAACAATAGATGAGAATAGATTTTGTTCAGTTTGGAGGGAAATCTAGAGGTCTTAACGAGCTGCTAACCCCAAACGAACCTCATCAGTCTGGTTTCAGTGGAGAGTTTTAGTGTCCCATGTTGGTCTAGATGCTGTTTCAGAGGCTTTTCACCCTGACAAGAATAAATGTATGCAGGGGAACATTGAATAATTGTATTTTTTTGGCTGAAAATATTGAATATCGGCACAAAATATCAGCTAGCGGAGACTTCTAGAAATATAGGTATCAGTATCGACCATCAAAACACCCACATCGGTCGAACCCCACCTCCCTGTGTGTATCTATAGGTGATTTGTAGTGGATGTAGGTGTGGATTTGTTCATTTGTGCATCTGTGTGTGTGTGTGTGTGTGTGTGTGTGTGTGTGTGTGTGTGTGTGTGTGTGACATGTATCTGACCCGGTGTTTTTCCTGCATCCAGGCCGGCCAGTGCGGCGGGCTCTGGGCCCAGCCTGAGCAGCCGACCCAGGAACCTGTCCTCTCCCGCCCTGCACTATTATTACAGCCCCAACAGGAGGACGCTCTCGGCCCCAGGGTTATTTTCACTTCACTTTATTCTAGCTTCATGTGGACCCTGATTAGCTGCAGTAGTGGTGGGGCCCTCGGGTGACCTCTAGTCTCCCTGGGGTGCCCACCAGAAATCACACACACAAACAAGACCTGTGTCAGATTTGCAAATAAATCTTTGTGTTGGTCCCTGAACCTGCCTGGAATACTCCTGGTGCATGTAACTCCACCCATTTGGCACTCTGTACAAGTTAAAACAAACGCTCCCAATGAGCACTTTTACATCGATTAGCCGTTTAAAAGACGTTTAACTGGTTTATAGCGTCTCGGCTACATAGGATTTAAGTCAAAGTTAACTTAGAGAATAAAAATAAATATGGATTTCTCTGGTTTTTACAGCTCTTCATACATTGTTCAAATATTACTGGTGTTATTTACTATATATACATATACTATATATATATATATACTGCTTGGTCTAAAACTGGCCAACAGAAAGACCCTGGAGACCTGAGAGATGAAGCAGAAATCACATCTCATGCTCGCTGGGCTAAGAATCATTTTTAAGTCTTAGTTGAACCAGGTCCTCACACACACACACACACACACACACACACACACACACACAGTAGTCATATGCATGTACACATCCACACATGCACACACACATCAACACCCTCCACATCCCCTACTTCCTCCTGTTCCCCTGCACCAGAGTCAGGGTGGCCAGCAGCCTTATTGTGTGTGTTTTTTCCCGTAGCGTCTAACTGGTGTGCAGTAGCGGGTGTTTGGAAGTGTTTCCCAACCTCTGGAAAACATTGATCCGTGTAGCGTGTGGTAGACAGGATGGAGGATAGCGTGTGGTCCTTCCTGGATGCGGGCCTCTCCCAGAGTTCCTTGCATGTTGGGGGATACACTGTCAATAAATTCAGTAGTTCACTAATCCAGCATCGTGACAGCGTCAGGGGGTTTGTGAGAATCCATTCATGTTTTAACCTCTGACCTCGTTGGCTGCAGTCACACTCGTCACTTCAATGCGTTTGTGAGATGTAGAGTTGTGTGTGTTACTAACCCTAACAAGACTTTCTGTAGCTTTAGGTCTGTTGCCTGGTTTGGGATAGACTGAGATGAAGCTTGGGTGTCTGGTCAAAAGGCAACATCATTTAAGTGTCATTTATTAATGCTGGTGTGTGTGTGTGTGTGTGTGTGTGTGTGTGTCAGGGTGGACCAGATCCTGGGGAAAGGCCAGATCCCCGTGGATAAGAAGATTAGGGACAAACTCCACTCTGACGGAGACCTGGAGGACATGAGCATGCTGGGACGTGTGTGTAAGGTGGAGAGACAGGTGAGTTAGTGTGTGTGTGTGTGTGTGTGTGTGTGAAAGAGAGAGCGAGAAAAAGACAGACAGAGCAAAAGAAAAGAGAGATGGAAAGAGAGTCCTAGCCGTCCTGGTGGGAGGAGCCTCTTTGAATTGCCCCGCCCCCTTCCTGTCTCCATAGAGGCCTCAGGCTGGTGGTGCCGGCCAGGTCAGACCACCTGAGACAGATCATGTCTGTTAGCTCTCTACCTGTTACTCTGCTTTCATGTTCTTATATTCTGTAAACGTCTTATTTGTCATCATTGATGGATAATTGACCTGCTGGCCTGTAAAATCCTTTGAGGCTGTAGAAATAAACTTGACTTGACTTCACACTACATGGATCCCAGACCAGTGACTCAGTAATGACTTGTCCAGTTCAATAGGTGTTGTATGCTCACTCTCTGCTGCTCTGCCCCCCCCCCCCCCCAGGTGACCTCCATAGAGTCAAAGTTGGACTCTCTGCTGGAGGTTTACCGCCAGGTCCTACAGAAAGGCCCCTCGGCACTCGCCCTCTCCTCCCTGCCCCTGTTTGAGCTGGACAACCACCAGCACCACAACCCGGACTACCAGAGCTCCATCATCGGCAGGGATCTCTCCTCTTGCTCCTCCCAGGGAGGTGAGCCCGGTGGGGGCGGAGGAGGCGACGGCGATAGGTTACCCCGGTCCCTCGGCGCTGACCTTCCCAGGGGCCTGCGACTCATCCTAGCTCCTGCTGAGGATGACCTCCCCCCAGACTCGGCGCCCCCCTCCTACCCCCCTTCCACAGCCTCCCTTACCCCATCGCCCCTGCTGCCCCCTGACAGCCCTTACCCGACCCTGGTCACCCCCAATAGCGCCTCCAAAAGAGCACACTTCTCTGATCTAACGCCCCCACCTTCCACAGGAGGTTTCACCCTGCAGCTGCCCCCCATGGTGCACCCCTGCCACCCCCAATGCCCTGCTGACCCCATCGCGGACGCTATGGCAGATGGGGTGGCGGGGGAGGAGGAGGGCAGCCTGGGCCCCTCTGTCGTTGTGGGATCCAGCGTGGACGGTGACCAGGAAGGGGACAGTGACGCAGACGCTGCCCAGGGACGGGTGCAGCTGCGGGGGAAGTCTGACTTGAAAGATGAGGGGGTCTGGAGGAGACACATGAGCCTGGAGGTCAACCCCCTGCTGCTGCTCTCGTCCGGCCCAGACGGGAGGCCTTCGGACTGGGGAGGCGGTCTCGGGAAATCCCTCTCTGCGCACAACCTCAGCCAGCCGGCGACCAACCGCCACGCCCCGCCTCTCTCCTCCGCGTTCAGCAACTGCAGCAGTAGCAACGGTATCGACGGTTCCCGCGGCAACACCCACGGTAACCTTAGCAACTGGGACGAAACGGAACTCTTCATCGGCGAGTGCAAGCTCGAGCCGGCGGAGGAGCACTTCAACTTCCTGTCCGAGGGACGCGACTTCCTGTCTGGCAGCAGCCACTCAGACCTTCAGGCTGCAGCCCACAACACGGGCAGCGCAGAGTCGCTCAGTCAGGCTCCTCACATACGGCTGACATAACCTCTCACACACACACACACACACACACACACACACACGCACACACGCACACACACAGTGGAAGAAGTTCAGCTACCGTTCCCCTCAAAAGAAACTTACTTACTCAGAAGAAGTAGTTTAAAGTACTTATCTTCATATCTGCATCGACGACTTCATATAATACAAAATCACATGACTGTAAAAACCACCAATGATAGGATGAGGAGATTTTATTTGAAATAAACACTCAAACAAACTGGATGTAAACCCTGAGTGACCCTATTTGGCTTCGTCATTGGAAAAAAATGCAAGTAATGTTAATTTTCTATTGGATGTCCGTCATTCCTACATCTTCACTCAGTCTGGAACTGAACCAAACCAAAGAACCCAGTTTGGGTTCTTCACAGAACAAATGGAAGGAATATTCTGTTGTGTGTAAACGTAAAATAAAGAAATAAAATGTTCTTTCATCTGATTGGTACCAACATTAAAAACAGTTGTTAGTTGGACGACCACTAAAATACTGCAAACTGTAATATAGTTTTATTACATGTAGTGAAACTCCCTAACACTGGTACACACACATACATAAACGCATACACACACACACAGATCCCACCACTACCCACAGCCAATGAGCACGCTAGGATGAGCCGACTTGACAAACAGACACTAAAATGACTTGGATTCTTTTTTCATACAAGTGCTCGTACTCGGAGTCGTTCTCAAAACCCTGAAGAGGAGGAGAGTCGCTCTCTTTCTTCAACGTCTGTCATTGGCAATAGAGAATGTCATGCTACCTTTACTCGTGCTCCCAGACGTGTCACCGCATGGACTATTTCCAAACATGGATGATGAAGTGAAGTATGGGTGAGGCCTGATGTGGTGAGAATGCGAAAATGTCGAAATGTCGGCCAGTGTTGACCATAGTCACCTTGTTTCATTTTTCAGCAAGGAGCAGTTGGCTGCAGCTAAACCTCTGGGCCCATCAGCAACCAATCGTGTCTCATCTATTGCTGCAAAACTATTGGCACCACTGCTGCCAACCCACCAGATCAAATCAGCTAGTGGATAGTAGCACAGCGATGTAGTTGCTAGCGGTCTGAACGCAGAGTTCCCCCTAGTGTGTGTGCGCTTTCTTGGCCAAGCATGAAATGCTGCATGTTTACGTTGTCGCAGTCGTTTGAGTGAAGAGAAATCACACAGCGTCCCGATGTCCTGCATGTTACAGTAATGCATCCTCCAGACCTGTAGGTGGCACTAGCAGACAGGTAGAAACAGATCCTGGCCAGATGAACATCAATATGTTCTGATCATAGTTGAACCCAGTTCTGCAGATTTAGACTGATAATCCACTTATTGTTTATTTTTAAAACAAATTATACAAATTAGATTTTTTGACAAACCCTTTCTATCTTTTGGGTGCTAAATGCACCATGTGGTGTGCTGCTGGGTTGACCTCATCCACCACTCTCAGTCAGAGGGGCCACTAGGTGTGGGGAAAAGGGGGAGTGCGTTCAGGGGACCCCAGGGTGGGAGGTGCCCTGGGAGAGTTTGGGTTTGGCTTCCCACTGGGGCACCCAAGCTAGGAATGGATGCATTCATGGTGCTATAAGGCACACTGAAAGAAAGTTACTAGTAACTCCAGTTGTTTTCTTGCTCTTGTACTGCAGAGTTGACTGAATGATGTTGATCCAGTAGACTTGCTTCCTTTATGCCCATTCTGCTGCTGCCAGTAAAGAGGCAAGTACTGTGTTTACATCATCCAGAGGAGAGAGAGAGAGAGATCTCCCCCAACAGCAGATCTTACAATCTGTCTTTCATGGTACCACCCCCTCCCCAAGGTGCTCTGAGGTCAGGGCCAGCTACAGGACAGGGCGCCTGGAGCTGGTAGGGAATGAGTGACTTGCTCAAGGACACTTCAGCAGGGTGGATACTGGGTGGCGACACACACTCTAAAAAAAGGATGTGTCATTTTGACCACATCTGTGTGTCTTCTTTGGTCCAACACACATTTTGTCACTTATCAACACAAGATGACATTGTGTTAAAATGTATTTTCATTAACATGCATTGTGTTGAAAAGTTACACAAATGGGTTAAAAATGACACATCCTTTTTTAGAGTGCAGGGGCTCGATCCCGGGTTGAAGGTCAAAGTTGAAGACCTCTTGCAGGCATTGATATAAAGTAGATACCCGTTCCCTTATTAGTTTACTCAGCAACATTTGGATCTCAACCAGTTTCAACCTCATTCTTGATGAAGCCCAACTGATGTTGAAGCGTCAGTCTAGTGTATTTAGTGTCTCACCTGTTATATCAACTAACTTCTAAATGAATCAAGTACTTTTACTTAACTTTTCCATCAGGGCATTTAGCTGACGCCCTGATCCAGAGCGGCTCACAATGAGAGCAGTTTTGTGTTAGCGCTACAAATTGATTTGCCAATTAAAAAAATGGTTGGTTACAAGTGTCTTGAAGTTACTAAATGACATTGCCCTGATGCCACACATGGTAGAAGCACTGTTTTTTCGACACCCAGCTTGAAGACAGGATGACTCTTGAACGACAAATACGCACAAAAGTGTGTCAGCCGTGTTAATCTTCGTCAGCCATCTTGATTTTGTTGCACCTTTGTTTTCTTGAGGGGTACGCAGTCACAGCAGTCTTAAATGTATTTTAATGTGTTAATGACAAATTCCATTCATCTTTATTTTTTAGCTGCATTTCATTTGGAATGGTGAATAAGTGCATTGCTTAGTGGATTAACATGCTGTAGAATATAACAAGTATTATCCTTTAGCCAATGACAAATGTACTCACTTGTAGATGGATTTTGCAATAGGCTATCGCCCATGCTAGAGTTGTTCTGGTATGATAAAAAATGTATTATTAACGTGCAAGCACAGTTGTTTTGGTGACTTTGAGGAACCTGAAAATGTGACATGGTGATTTAATGCTTAACAATGGAACATATTTGTTATAATTATCAAGTTTTGCTACATCAGAACGGAGGCCAACCAAAACACTGAACACATTCTGGATAACCAAGAGCGCCTACGGACTCATCCAGTTAGGAAATTGGATGAATTACTTCCTTTATAAAACAATTCCATGGTCATTTTTGCATTCTGTAAATTGCTTAATGGTGCCTTTCTTGCATTTAAAAGGTTTTTTTCTTTACTGAGCTACAGGAGGCCAAATATAAAGCCTACATTTGAAATCATGAGAAAATTTGCCTATTTTGGGTTGTGCAGCCAGTAGTTCAAGACAACTCTTGTAGCTTTAGCCACAGATTTTATATGGCTTTGATGGCTAAACTGAAGACCTAATAACACCATTTTTCTCTACTGCTTGTACAATAATTTATTACACAACTGGCCTTAAAGCTTGATAATGTTAACATTATTATTTCTTTCAAATTAATTTATTAAAGTGCACATATGTTCTCTGGAGGAGAAATGCAAAAATAATTTTATTATTAATCAATAAACTACAACAACTTAACTAAATTGTCTTGGTGTGTGATTACTTTGAGTCATATCAAGGCCTCAGTGCGGTCCGCGGTTCATTTCTGATTTAAGAAAAGTTTCAAAGTCAATTAAACTATTGAAATACGTCAATGGAAAAAAAGTTTTTGTTCAGCGGAAACAAGTGAAGTGACACCAAATGTCATCGGCGGATGTCAAAGATGCGGATCAGGGTTTTGATTGACAGCTCGAGGTTAATTTGGCTCGCTAAGCTAGCTGGCAGCGGCGCACTTTGAAAATGTCGGACTGGGAAGATGAGTACGACGGGGACGGCGTTGCTATCCACAAGCCTGTCGTTAAATCACATCCAACCGAATGGAATATATTACCTGACGACTGTAGGCGTGAAAATGTGTCTTTCGGTGTAAGAAACCGCGACAGGTTTGGAGCACCAAGAGGGGGTAATAGCCGCCCGTTGCCCAGCAGCACGGATCGGTGGAGCCGGGGGTCTGGCGACGAAAGGTCGGGCTCAACCCTGCCCGTGACTTTTACCGTGGAAAATGCATCCATTGGGAGGGTGATAGGTAGGTTTTAAAAATGTAGCTACAGACTCGTACACTTAAAATACGTCAACTGAAGTGGGTAAATATAGTTACAACTACTATTTCATTACGTTACATGATCTAACAATAAGTTACTGGTTTGTGCAGAACGTGGGTTTAGGAAAAGTAATGGAGTAACGTTAACAGTTTGAAAGCTGATAATTCAGTTCTAAAATGAAGATCGGCAGGTCCTAAAAAAAAGTATTGGAATGCTTTACATTATATTATCTAACTTAAATCGCGTAGAACACAGGTAAATATAGAATTTTAAGTCTTGAATTCAGTTGTAGAGGTCTTTAATTGGGGATGGGGGGGTTGGACTGCCGTGTAGTATAAATGTTGTTGCGCGTCTACTGGCGTGCATACGGTAAAGACTCGGCGTTGACCCAAAGAGGTGAAGCCATCTAAATGAAAACTAGAGCCAAACTCAAACTGTTTATTGACGTACTTAATGTGATAAGAATTAATTGCAAAAGATCTGTCTTGTTGTGGGGGGGCTGTGAAAATGTGAGTTTTTAAACCGACAGTTGCTTCCGTTGAGAAACGTTAGTCCAGTCATAGGTCTAACCTTAACGTTACACTTTCATTTGCACGTATCAAATGTGAAATTTTGTTTTGTATTTCTTTGTAACTGGCATTAAATCTGTCTTAAAACTTGCCTAACCTAACACTGATTGAACTTTTCTAATATGAAAGCTTTCGGTCTTAAATTGTAGCTTGACCGTTAGCTAGCTAGTTAACTAGCCGACGTTAGCTATTAAGCGCTTCGAAATTTTAGCTAACGTTAAATGGAATTTCCGCTACGGAGGCAAGTTGTCAGTTGGGCTGTCGAAGTGAGCCGAGTTAGTCCAACGTGCAGCTGGCGATGTGGAGATATTTTAGCTAAAGTGTACTTTGAGTATAATCCTATAAACCACCCAACAGGTCGTGGAGGAGCCAAAATTCGTGAACTTGAAGAAACCACCGGTACAAGAATCAAGGCAAGTTGACTAGTGATACATTAGTGGATTTGATACAGGACCGGTCCTGACCTCCCTGGGGCCCTAAGCAAAATTCTGCTATGGGGGCCTCCTACCTACACCTGACACCCCAGCGCTCTCACTACAATCCTCCCTCCCTCTTTTATTTACTGAGAGATATGCATCCATATATCCCAGTATGCCCAGCTAATCAACATGTTAAATTCTATATTTAATCAATAGTCAATGTCAATCCATTGCATTCCATCTTGCATTATACTAGGGTTGTAACTAAACCTTGACTGAGAGACTAGGGCCGAATCCCAATTCTCATTTTCACCCCTTCGGCTTCGGCTACTAATCAATCAAACAAGTCATCAAATAAAAAAGACCACTGCTTCATTACCAGACCACTTCATGACAGAATAGCGTTAGCGGTGCTCTGTAGTCTAGCACGCCGCTCCTAACATCACCCTGCCAGTCTGCACTGATATTAGAGGAGCCGTAACAAGTGCAGCAACTTTGCTGCTGGACTTCAGTTATATTTCGGGCGTCATATGCCATCAAAGGGGGAAATGCGACATGGAAATATGTCAAAATGCGGGACTGTCATGCACAAATCAGCCTAAAAACAATGTTGTAACTAACTAGCGAAGTAGAGACATCGGCATATTAGCGATTTTTTGTTATGCTTGTTATAAAGAAACGGTCTATAATACATTGAAACGACATTAAACTAAGATAATACCACGGTTAGAATATTTTTTAAATCTTACTACATTTACTACATTTGTGATCACTTTGGATGGTAGTGTAGCGGTCCCCATGATCTTCCAGTTGATTCGCAGGTCATTCTGGGAGATTTCTCCTAGCCCTTGGTTTGTAGTGTGCCCCTGAAAAATCTCCGTTTCGAGGGCCATGTAGCCCTCGCACTTGGCCCTAACCCTCGATCACAAGAGAATTGGGACACTCCTACCCCTTCACGTGAACGCGCAAAATGGAGGGGAAGGGCTAAGGGGTAGGGCCAAGGGGTGAATTGGGATTCGCCCTAGATAATCATTGTCTTGTTTTAAAATGATGTGCACCTATGATGAGTGCCATCAAGCCCATATATATCCTGGACTGGTCCCCACAGAGGTTGCTGCTGGAAAGCGCAAGTTTCATTTTGTGCACGCGCCTTTCAACACATGTTCACACCCAATGCGGTTATCTATTTCGAGCTGCAGTTTATAAACACCGTTGGCATTTATCAAACGTAGTAAATAGCTGTATTTCACTCTCACTTTTGTCAGGCACAAAGTCACAGAACAGCCCTGGACGTGGCTGGCAAGCAAGCAAGACACAGACAAACCAAGAGATGCACTGCCCAGCTAGGTTACAAGACAGACTGACTAGAGAGAGATGCACTGCCCAGCTAGGTTAGCAAGACAGATTGACTAGAGAGATGCACTGCCCAGCTAGGTTAGCAAGACAGATTGACTAGAGAGATGCACTGCCCAGCTAGGTTAGCAAGACAGACTGACTAAAGAGAGATGCACTGCCCAGCTAGGTTAGCAAGACAGACTGACTAAAGAGAGATGCACTGCCCACCTAGGTTAGCAAGACAGACTGACTAGAGAGATGCACTGCCCAGCTAGGTTAGCAAGACAGATTGACTAGAGAGATGCACTGCCCAGCTAGGTTAGCAAGACAGACTGACTAAAGAGAGATGCACTGCCCACCTAGGTTAGCAAGACAGACTGACTAGAGAGATGCACTGCCCAGCTAGGTATAGAATACCATAATACCAGCTATACTCAGGGCTGGAAATGAACCTCATTTTCAGGGCAGGAAACTCCAACCACCGCATTCATTTGATAAATTTTGGCTATGGCTGTAAAACTAGTCTACTCTGGCTGCCACTTAAGCAGATAATCCACCATTATTTGGATTTTCTTCCAAGACCAGTTCCAAAGCAGTGGAGACCAAGTCCAGTCCAAGACCATAGCAAAATATGATGCTGGGGGGAAAACAAATGAATTACATGGCCAATTTATTTTTAGATGGACACGAAAAAGTCTAATACAATTGTGGCTGACACCAAGATAAGTCTGGGTCAAAATAGGCATGAGACCAAGGCATCAAAAAGGTGTTCTCAATACTGGACTCAAGACTAGACTGGAATACTACAGCCCTGTATTGTATAGTGAATGTGGCTGGTGACTTTTGGGATGAACAGCAACTGTGGTTGGTGGACATTAGGACGTTAGCTTCCTGCCCTGCCTTAACCCTGCTGTGCCTTGTGTAGATTAACAAGGGAGACTATGAGGGTGAGGTGGTCGTCTTCGGTTCCACTGCTGCCCAGCAGAAGGTCAGAGAGATGATTGAAGAACTGGTGGCAGACGGCAACTCTGGATTCTACAATGGTATGAAATAATGTTTCTCAAACTGTGGGTCAGGGTCCCTGGTCGCTGGTAGTGGTGGGTCTTCATGTGACGAGGACTACCTAGTCCATGATCCTCCCAGGATGAGACTAAATTTGCTTGGTTGAAGAAGCCATTGTATGAGGCAGTTTTTGGAATGTGTTCAACATCACATATTGATCATCTAACAGTTTAAGAGGATGGACTTTTCCATTCATTTGTGTTAGTGACTGAATGAAGAGATGAAATTCCCTGGTGCAGGTGAGCGTTGCAGGCGTATTGGAAATGCTATTGCCTCTATACTTGGGTGTCAATATGGCCAACAGGCTAATGTCCCAAAAAGTCAGTGGAAACACCGACATTTCAAGTAATACGTGGTGTAAGCTTCCACCATCACAGTGCCCAGATAGACATAACTGTGTCCCTAAAATGTTTATGTAAGGTACGGCTCAATTTCATGCTTGTTGAATTCAGTTGCTGAATGTGGTGACAGCTGATATCCAGTAGTGTCAGCAGTTTATCAATGAAAATGAAACAGTTTCAGCATACTGCTCTGTTTGTCAGACCCTGGTAGGGGTGGAAGCTATGGAGGTGGAAGAGGAGGCTACAGTGGAGGTGGCAGGAGTGACTCTGTCTGGTCTCCTGCAGCATTACAGGCTTCAGACGCTGCCCCGGCCCCGGCACCCATAGACTGGATCACCATAAGGGAGAACAAGGAGAAGTACGCAGAGCTGAAGTGGAAGGGTGAGGATGCACACGTTGGCATTGCTGTACATGTGAGAGTATTCAGTTGACTTTGTCCACTGGAATGGTTTCCATTATATATGTTACCTCCTTCAGACCTCCCACCCATGAAGAAGAAGTTCTACGTTGAGGCAGAAAGTGTAGCCACACTCACAGCAGAGGAAGTCGAGGAATGGAGGTAAACCAACCAATGTTCCCTGTTTCCACCTGACCTCTGCTCTTGTCTAGTACCAGAGTAACCACGTGGTATTCGCTCCTGACCGCTGACCGTATAGCAATTCAAAATAGAACACGAGAAATCACGTTTTACAGCACCAAATCATAATCTTTGCCTTCTGGTGGCTTTGGTGGCTGCCAAAAACAATTGTGAATAAGACCTTAATCAATATAACAGTTATTACCTAGAATACTGTCTCACATTCTGAGAGGATCTGTGAACATTTCTACAGGAGACCAGGGGATTCACTCACCTATCACATTAGCCTCAATGACTCATTGTAGGCATACATTGTCTTCTATTACAGCCTTTGCCCAATAGGTGGCACCATTGGTCTACCTCTTGTGCCTCACAAGACTGCAGGGCTTTAGGAATAGTATGCAGTCTAGACCCCTGCCTGCTTTTGGTCTGTGGAAGCTGCTAATATTGAGGCCCTTATTTTGTATTTATGAAATGGTCACTATGCCCCAGAATATGTAACATTGAATGAATATATGTAGAGTAAAATATATTCTACTGTCCATAGCATGTCATGTAGCAGTGTTTCCCCTAGGATGGAGTTGTAGCAGCGGAGGTGAAGTACGCGGAAAGCACAAACATTTTTTTTGTGCGTTTGCAAAGTGCGCCCTGCTGGGAGGTTTCTACGTGTCTGCCGGCACCAAAAGGGCTCTCGAGGCCTAAGTACATGTGCACAGTATCCTATTATGGAATTCTATTATGGAGGCGATTTCACAAGTTTACAAGATTATTCACATCGCATCATTATTATTGAAGGAAAATAGTGTGAGATTGTCTTTTACTGTATTGTATTTTTAACTGTATTGTATTTTTTTTGTATGCCTGGCTACTGCCCCCACCGCCCATTGAAAAGTTTAATCAGCTGGCCCGTAGTGGCCTAGAGGGTTCAAAATATGCCGCCGGTCCACCGGGCAGATGGTAATGTCGAGCCCAAAGTTTTTAACTACTCCTTTGTAGAGGAGTGCGTTCGTTGTGCAATGTTTTGGAGCGACCCAGATTCTATGTGACCGAAAGCTTCATTTATTTATTTTTATTAATTAGTCGTCGTCATCGTCCCATGAAGGCATTTTCGTCACGTTTTCGTCATAGTCATCAAAAAACAGGTCGTTGACTATTTTAGTCATAAATTTCATCGACAAAATTAACACTGGACCCATCACCCACTGGGTGTAATCTGTAACCCATATCACCCACTGGGTGACCCTTTACATCCACTGGGTGTTAGCTAGCGGCTAGCTAGCGGTCATTCATTCTTATTAATTCTTAACTGTCCTTTTTTCCAGAATTAACTTGCATCACCACACTGTTGTATATAATCAAACAGTGTTAATTTACTTAAATGTAATGACATTTTCATTGATAAAATAACTTACATTTGTGATGTTTCTGGTAGATCCTTTCTGGGAATCCAAAGAATATGTAATATCTCTGAGGGAATCTATCAAAGTTGTCTTTGAGATTGACACCTTTCGCGCATCACGGTGGCCCTTGAGACACGACATATAGAATACTCGTCTCGCGCATAGTAACGCCCGTCTCCAGGAGAAGAGAAACAATCGGTGAATGTGGAATAATAGCCTACATTTAGCGAAACGAAACGTATCAAGATGGATCTTCCAAATGTTGTTTATTTCACAGATATGCGTTTCCTTGCGTATTCCTAACAAATGATTGCGTTTGCTGTAACGTTACTGTGCGATATTCACGTGAAGTCGCAGAACTGCTTTCCCTTCAGCGATTGATAATCCTGAATCCGTGATCAACATTGCTTGCTTGTTGACATCTACCCGGTGCTTGTTGTTATAATCGTTGTGCTGACATTATCATATAGCTACACTTAGGTAAGCGCAAAGTATCTCGTTTATATGCTTTACTCACAAGTGTGTGAATTGACCTGGATATGAAGCGACCGTAGCGCAAAATAATATAGTTCCTAAAGAGAGAGGAACTACAGAAAGACAGCATTTGACGGCCATATATGATGGCCGTCTGAAAGTTAGTCTGCTGAAAGTTAGCTTTGCTTAGAAAGTTTGGACACAATCGCATTTCAAATGAGTTTATGACAGCAACTTTTCCATGAAAGTGCGTCACATTTAAAAGGCCGTTTACTCCAGCATTTTGAAGGGGAGAGTGGATTGTTATGTTTTGTTTTTTGTTTACAAAAAAGTTACAAAAAAAAAAAAAAGCAGCGGCGGTCATATTTCAGCAGCAGTGTAACGCCGCTGCTAGGTGCATATAAGGGAAACGTTGATGTATGTAAGGTCTTGTCCATGTGTGTCTAAGAAAGAAATCTGTCTTGGTGACTTTGATGTAGAGACTTGAGACATTTCTGTGACATGTACTAAATCCTCCTCCTTGGCCTTCTTGACATAAACCTTCTGTGTCTTTCTCTTTTGTTTGGCACACTGTGGTTTGGAGATGACCGCTGACATCTTTCACTAAACCATTGCCATCCCCTGTTTGTTTTTTTCCACAGGAAAGAGAATAACAATATCTTTGTGGATGACTTGAAGGAGGACGGGGAGAAGCGACCCATTCCCAATCCCTGCCGTACCTTTCTGGAAGCCTTTGAGCATTATCCAGGCATCATGGAAAATATTGAACGGGTCGGCTTTACCAAACCAACCCCCATTCAGGTATGAGCCAGTGGTTTGTGGTTTGGAAGTGTGGAAAATGTATTTGATAAATCAATTGAATACCACAGTAATATACACTACTGGTCTATGGCTGTTCTCAGACTTTGTCCCTGCTGACCACCATGCACTCTCTGACCATGAGCCAATCAAATCAAAGCAAAACAGTTTCTGTATTAAACAGCCTGATTGGCTACCAGGGGTTTAACATATTGTTAAACATTTTGAAGTCCATATACTTGGAGGCGTGGCTAGAACGGCCCAGCCTTCACGAGGGATACGTGGTCTTATCTTAGTTTACCAGCCATTGAAGGCTGAGCCAAAGTTAATTTCAGACACTGTATGTACAATGGTATTTAAAGCTATTGTTATTCCCACCCTCCCCAGAAACAGACCGATCAAGTATAATATATCATAAATTTATAGGGTATGTCATATTATGTAGTTATTTGCTTATTTCTGCCCTCCACAAAAAACTTCAGGCTGTAAAAGTTTAAATGTTTTGTGGTGCTTTGGAACAAAACACCCCTTACATATCACAATGACCTATCACAAGCATCTGCCTGCTGTGTTGTATTGTAGTATTTAACTGAATTTCACTAGTTTCCAGTATGTGTGTGTGTGTGTGTGTGTGTGTTTCCTGTCTTGTCAGTCACACTTTCGTTTCTGTTGCAATGACTAATCACCATTAATAACTAGGATTTGGTGTTGAGAAATACCGTGACTAGCAGCAGGTTTGACAGGAAGGAGAAAACTTAAGAGCAAAATCCGAAACCATCTCCTAGTAACAGCTAGTAAGCACGCCTTCCAGTGAAAGCTGGACTCAGCTCTCGCCCTTTTGGCGATGTGATCACAGACCAGCTGGGCTGGTAACCATGAGCGTGCTGTATACAGTTTACTGATGTCATATTACATTTCTTGGTATTGAAGTTCAAGTTTTTAAAATGTGTTCCCTCTCATTCCCTTTTTGAGCTGCCAGTGTGCGAAGTTGCCTCATGCAGCTTTAATGTGCATACCAAAAGGAGAGTTGGTACAGTGAGCAGCCTGCAGCCTGTGTCATGTTGAGGTTTGGGTACATGCCTGTTACTGCAGGGAGAAAAACGTATTGAGATCTGTCTGGTTTTGTTTTACAACTTTCTGGAAAATTCCACCCTCACTCCTACACTGATATCATCATCATCAATCTGTGGTGTTCAATGCATTCCAGAAAACAAATAACAGATGTTGTGATGCCAGGGGCACAAGAGTCCAATGCTTTGATAGCAGGCTTCCGGTTTCATCCAAATAGAATAGAAATAGTGGATCCGTTTTACAATGCCAGTTGTGGTTTTGTGTAGGTGAATCTGTTTGGTTTTTTAAATCAAGTGATTGTTAGTATGATTGTTTTTTTGTTTTTTTATCATGTCTGTTTTTAATACCCACTTTTCTTGCCGGTTCCGGTCCCAGTCTCAGGCGTGGCCGGTGTTGCTAAGTGGGGAGGACCTGATAGGCATCGCCCAGACAGGAACAGGGAAGACCCTGGCCTACCTGCTGCCAGGGTTCATCCACATGGACGGACAGCCTATGTGAGTCCGGGGATTTGATCTACAAAACATAACATTTAACCGTGTGTGTGATAGCAGCACCTTCAGTCATCCTCAAAAAATGTCTTCATGCTTGTCAGGTCTGCATCGGTCTCCAAAACAAACCTTTAATTTTGGGAATTCTCTTGGAAGAGGACATTATGTTTTTATCTCTTTGTCCCTTTTTCCTTCCTTCCTTCCTTCCTTCCTTCCTTCCTTCCTCAGACCTAGGAATGAGCGGGGCGGTCCAGGCATGCTGGTGTTGACTCCCACCAGAGAGCTGGCCCTGCAGATTGAAGCTGAGTGCAGCAAGTACAGCTACAAGGGCTACAAGAGGTAGAGCAGGCCTGTATTATCAAGATGGGGGGGATGCATGTTGGGAAAAAATGGTCATGGTTGAGTTGAAAACATCCATTGTAGTCCTTGTTGTTCCTTCAGTCTAATCAACTGCAGAACAGTGATGCCAAATCATCAATCACCTTTTATTCTACCATTAAAGATGAATGGATTCTGGGTATTTTTAATGGTAAGCGGCAAGTGATTCCACTTCATAGCTACAGAATACAAGAAGGCAACGTTATCCAACATGGACTCAAGTGAGCAATGCTTGCTCTAGTGCCGTGTCTGTGTCCTTCACCCACACTGTAATTATCTGATTAATGATCTTGTGTACCATTATGAGTTGTTGTTGGCAAACTCCAGCCTCTACAGGCAAACAGTTTAACTGTAGAAATGAATTCTTGCTCACATTACTCACCTACACCCCTGTTGACCTAATGTCACCCATCAGTGGGTTTTTGGACACCTGAAGTTTTTATTCCAAAGCTCTGCTGAAACCCTGATTATTCATTGAGATGTATAAACAGCATGAGTGTGTTTTCTTTCTCTCTCTCAGTATCTGTATCTACGGTGGTGGGGACAGGAGAGGCCAGATCAAACTGGTGAAGAGCGGGGTGGACATAGTGATTGCCACACCAGGCCGACTAAACGATCTGCAGATGAATGACCTCATCAATCTAAGCTCCATCACCTACTTGGTCAGCTGTGTGTGTGTGTGTGTGTGCATGTCCATGACATAACCTAATCCATTTGGTCCAAACCAAAACCTCCTACCATACCATTAGCACATACATTTTAACATTTGTTGCCCCAGTAGTAATCAGATTCCTAACCCTGATGGGATTAGTGAAATGCTCTACCTGTTGACATCTGCAGCTCATTTTGTGTTTGCACAAATGAATTGGGTAAAACCTTTTGTATGGTGTGTTTTAAAAACAATTAATTGAAATGGTGTGTGTGGGAGTGGAGTTAGGTTTGTAACTGCTCCTCATCATTGGACAAGGTGCTAGACGAGGCGGACCGGATGCTGGACATGGGCTTTGAGCCCCAGATAATGAAGATTCTCCTGGACATCCGCCCAGACCGACAGACTGTCATGACCAGGTAAAAGTCAAATCAAATTCACAAAACAGCTTTGTCACAAAGGGCTTCATACACACAGGACACAAATACAGATAAACCCCTAGAAAACAAACGACCTGCAGCATAGTCTCCATGCTCACAAAATCACAACTCTACAGTTCTGATGAATTAACAAGTTATTAGGGAGAAAATGTACCGACAGTCTGCAAAAAGATGTAAAAGTAAGTGGGATCAAGTGTTTTATCACCTCAGTATCCCAGCTATTATGGGAATATCCCAGCGGTGAGGCTGGATCCTATACATTTGTAAGTTAAGGCATTGATTTACTTTTGATAACACGAATATATAGTATTTGAAATGAACTTGAAGGCTTCTTCCTCATATCTCATATTGATTGTTTCAGCGCTACTTGGCCCACCGGAGTGAGGCGATTGTCCAAATCCTACCTGAGGAACTCCATGATGGTGTACGTGGGCACTCTGGACTTGGCAGTGAGTGAAAAGTGACACATTGACTCATATCAGCTGTGTTATTAGGACATATAGAATCAGCACCATCAGCACCAATCAGTTTTGCATCGAGCACAATGAATGTACTTGAATTTGTTGGTGCAGAGACAAATTGACAGCTTATAGATGTTCACCATATACACTGACACCCATGGTACAGAGACTGTAGGACCTCACAAAGACATACAATACACCGTGGGCATGCAGGCCTTTGACCGTGGCCTTGTTTTTATTCATGGCCTGTAAAGCATTTTGTAGTGGTTTTGAAAAGTGCCATACAAATAAAATGTAGTGTTGTTGTTGTTGTCGTCATACCAACCACAATGTAAGCTAGCAACTAGAATACATGTAAAAGCTACAATATGCAACTCTTCTCCTTGAGGCAGTAAATATATTGAGTCCCCTTCAGTTGGTCTTGTTGATGAGCTGTCTACCTTGAAACGACACACAGGGTCACATAGGAACACTGACGTATAATAGAGCCTATTTATTGCTATTTTAATGGCAAAGTTACATATTGCAGCTTCAACACACTCCTTGTGTTTCTCTGGTTCCCAGGCGGTGAGCTCAGTGCAGCAGACGGTACTGTTTGTCCATGAAGAGGAGAAAAAGGCCTACGTCTTTGACTTCATCCACAACATGCAGCGCCAAGATAAAGTGCTTATCTTTGTTGGCAAGAAACTTGTGTGAGTGGAGGATGGGTTCTCTAACGTGTTTGTCAGCAACGCATGACATTTTTATTTTTTTCTTTCATGTACAGGACACAGTCGCTGGTAAATCCCAATTAATCAGACATTTACACCATTTTACCATGCAGATAAATAAAACAGTACCTCCAGATGATAACTACCTGTGGGCCACAGCACTGGGCTGTTAGTGCTTTGGCTCATGGCACTGTGTGGCTCTTTGAGGTGTGGTCCCTTTAAGTGGGCTTCCCCTCAGCAAAAGAGGAGTCTCTTACAAAATTGGGGCATTTTTGAGGGTATACCGAAGTAGATTTTCTATAATAGTTAACATTGGATAACTGCAGGTATACAGTGTTTGTCTGTTTGTTTATGTGTGTGTGTCCTCAGGGCTGACGACCTGTCCAGTGACATGTGCCTGCGGGGTCTGGCAGTGCAGAGTCTCCATGGCGACCGTGAGCAGTGTGACCGTGAAGAGGCCCTCAAGGATTTCAAAGATAGTATGCAACGGGAAAGGACATAACGGGGGGAAAAAATGACAGACCCACCACACATGAAGTAGTTACACAGAATAGAGACGCATGGAATAAGGCATGAGCATTACAAGGCATGGGCAGAAGTCCTGAGGCTTTAAAGCTGCGTAATGTGCAAAGCCTTGTGCAGTTATTGAGTAGTGCACGATTGTGTAAGTTCTGATCTGACAGTTGTCTTCCAGGTCGGGTTCGTATCCTGGTTGCCACAGACCTAGCGTCTCGAGGGTTGGATGTCCACGACATTACACACGTCTTCAACTACGACTTCCCACGAAATATTGAGGAGTACGTGCATCGCGTGGGCCGCACAGGCCGAGCAGGGTAAGAACAGACAGGTGTGTCTGAGTGTGATCTTCATCCCTATGCTCCTTTTCATTACTGGTGTACTTAGCATTGATGCAAAGCTGTCCATAGCTTTCTACTGTTGATCCTTGAAGGTTACTGTTTACTTCACTGGAGCAATCTGGGGCTAAGTCTCTTGCTCAAGGACACCTTAGCAATTAAGGCAAACTCCCACTAAGTTGTTTCCAGCTGCTCAAGGGATTGGAACTGGAAACCTTCCAGCTTGAAGCCCGCTCTTCTATCCTCTAGGCCAGGGCTTTTCAACCATGTGCCACTACAGCAGCTGGTTTGACCAGTTAAACACCTCTCTGGCTGAAGGTGTGTAAATACTGTCTGTTCCTGAGTTTGTGACGTTGTTGATCTTCCAGACGTTCAGGTGCCTCCATCACCCTGGTAACAAGAGACGACTGGAAGATGGCCTCTGAGCTGATTTGTATCCTGGAACGAGCTGGACAGGTTGACAAACACCGTTTTATATCTGTATTGTTTTCAATGCTCTTTAACCCAAACACATCCAAAAGATGAATAACTGTCCAGCACACACAACGTGTTTGAAACTTGTCTTGAGGAACATCAATGAACCGAAAGGTTGACGCATAATGGTGCAGAGGTGACTTTGACTGTGCAGGACTGTGTTATTTTATCTTTTGGATGGTTTGGACTTTGGGTCCGGACTGTTCCCAGACCACCCAAGACCTATAGAGGTGGATGTCACAAAACGACATTCACATATCAGTACCATACAGATTTTTGGTATTGGAATCAATTAATAAAGGCATATAAAGGTTATCTAAAGATTCAAAATGTTGATTGAAAATAGTATTGTTTAATAGCCAGTATCAAATGCTGCATTCATTAATCGTCGAATAATCGTCACAACGACTTGATGGTTTAAAGCAAAAATGTATATGTTTTTGCACATTCGAAATCATTTAGAATCCATTTTGTTGCTCAAGAACAGCTTTTCATACTTTACATGCATTTCAAGAGCTATCACAAAATGACTTTGAAATTGAATTGAAATTAAAATATCGTTCCCTATCATTCCCTGCAGATCTTTGTCTATATCTGCTGAGTCTTTACCGAGTCACCAAATAGTAATTGAGACCTGAAAGCTGATGTGAACAGTGTATTACAGTAGGAAGCATCTATCATCATTCCTATGTGATGTGAATGCAGAATAATGTGATATATTGGAACCAGTACGGGTATCAAAGTCTCCAACGAGCCCTGGTGCAGTCCATGTCATCTTCATGTTTCCTTTTGTAGGAGGTCCCTCAGGAGCTTGTGCTCATGGCGGAAAGATATGAGAAGCACAGGAAGGAGAGGGAGATGTGCAACCCAAGGGGAGGAAGAGGAGGTGGAGGTGGGAGAAGAGATGGAGGAGGAAGAGGAGGCAGGGGTCGAGGCCAGAGTTGGGGATACTAATGATAATCGTAAGTGACCGCTGCTCTCCAGCAGTCAGAAGGAAATCCCACTAGGATGTATATTAGTCTGGTATTAGACCCAGCCCTAGTCAATGAAATAAGACAAGCTGTGTGGTATTCTGAGTCATAGTTCAGGAACCGTCTGGATTTTCTGACACACTTTCCTCCTCCCACAGGAAGGAGCAGCCTTGGGGAGTTGGACCGTCTTGTGTTGATGTGATTTATTTTTGTTGTATATTTGATTTAGTTTCTTTTTTTATTGAAAACTATTTTTTTACTTGTGCTGGAATGATCATTGTGTTGTCCCTCTGTTTCCAAACTGTTCAAGTTGAGTTGGAAGGAATTAAAAATGGACACATTGTTTGACAATTTTCTGTCTAATTCATTTATTATAACTTAGTATTATCCAACTTACTAATTTATGGCAAGAAGCTGTACAATAATTCATCTTACTGTTTCTAAAGGAACATTTGTATTATTTTTGAATAATACATACTTTGCACCATTACAATATGTTATTCCACAATTGTGGGGAAGGTTTCCCTGGACTGAGGTACCAAAGGTACGTATGAGATAAATGTTCTCTCATGGTAAACATGGTTCCTCACTACTTCCTGTTCACTGATGTAAAATGATTCTTCCCATAGGAGGTGAAGGCCCTATTTGGTTCAGCTGTCAGTAGACTGCAGAAGGGTAAGACTTTATAAATGCTATATTTAACTGTATTCAAGTTTCAATTCATATTCTGATTCAGGTTTTCATTTTCACTTATATTTCTTATATTATAACTGGGAGTAAAAACGTCTTTAACAAGGTCAGATTTTAAATGTAAGTTAATGAAACCCTGTTGTCCTTGATCATTCTGCGGTCACATGTCTTGTCTGGACGCTAGATTTGATCTTTGACTTCCTACTGGTGAAGGAAATGAAAGTGTCTGTGTGCAGCAAGCTTTTTTTTTTTTGGATTGTGGGAGGGGGAGGGAGGGAGATTCAAGCCAGGCTAGCTTTACCACTCACATGGCCACACCTTCAACACCCACATGATCTACAGCGGTATTTGTCTGACAACAAGTTGTACTGTGTGTCCCAACCCCCGGGCTCTCTGGCTGTTAGCCCTTTTGGTTTGTGTTTTCAGGAGAGTGAAACTTAGTTCTCAGCCCGACAGTCTCTTGGCAAGTTTAACAAAAACAAGCTACTACTCATTGGCAAGTCAAAGCAAATGGAGGGTGAGATTATCGAGGGAGATTATTTTCTAATGTAGATGGCACTAATGCTGTTGTGGTGGGGGTCATTTGAAAACGTATTTGATTGTTGCTTACAAGCTGGTAAAGGAGAATTGGAGGGGGAAATGACAATACTGAATAATATTTTTATTGTATTTTTCAAGATGGTGTGACAAAGTACTTAACAAACCAAGTAAAAGTCAACAGGATAAACAATGAAAATGCCACACCTTTAATTAAAAAACGGTTTACAGAAGAATACATCGGGTAAATACAACAGATGGGTTGAGACCAAATTGTATAACATAATTGCCATTTGGTGGATGCTTTCACACTTATTCACTGATTTACTGAGTCAACCTAAGCTCCTCATGCAGGGCGTTTCAAAGCCTTGGGGCTGACCCATGTCAGCCCAATGACTTGTCTTCACTTGAGGAAAATAGGAAAGCCTTTATCACGTTCGTCCTTGATGCGGTCAGCCAGAGATGTGCAGCTCTTGCTGCTATGATCAAAGAGCAGGTTCTGAGTGGGGATGAAGAAGTTGGGGAGCATACGACATCTCAGATGGCCCTCAAAGTCTTCCAGCAGCAGCCGAAAGCAGCTGACCAGACGAGAGGCCTCCCAGTCACTGTCCTTGGTCCTGGAGCAGCAGGCATGGAAGAGGGTGGTCTTGGCAAGGTACGAGTAGAAGTCGTGAAATGAAGAGTCCTTCTCTTTTAGCAGGCTCAACAGGTGCTTTAGGAGCTTCAAACAGTCCTTCCTGAATTTAAGAAAAAGGCCAATCAAAAGCATCAAAATGTACATCCTTTTGCTTCATCAAGACCTTGAGGGTGCCAAATGACCTGATAGTTATCAGGTGGCTTCAATAAAATTCCATATTTTTCTTTTGTCAGATTAGATCTCACCCTTCAGATGCTCTTCCAATAAATAAGTCAAACCTGCAGCAGCGTGCTTTGCCTCCTTCACAGCATGTCTTGTCTGATCCATGACTCTTCAATATGGCCTTCTCCACATGAGAGAATGAAATTCGCCAAATGTCTGTATCATAGGAGAGAAAAAAACTCAGTGGGCAAGGCAACTTCCCTCTAGTCTTAAATTGCAATGTACAGCAAGGTTTGTCTTCAATTTAGAAGACAAACCTTTGATGACAATAATTAAGTTAAGCTTCACGTGCAAAGCATTACATTAGTCATTTGGCAGGCGCTTTTATCCACAAACGACCTACGTCTCAGGGTTGTAGGTTTGAGCCCCACATAGCGTTGGCTAAGGCCCAGAGTCTCAATATCTCTGGTCTCATGCAGTCTTGCATGTGCTTGTTTCCCTGTAGGCTACAAGCAACATCAAGCATGTCCCTCCTGTTATCAAGAGCAGTTCTAGCTATTCTATATCTTTTGCTCAAAGGCAGCTTTGACATAATTCGGGGCATGAAGGCTGTCCATGTCCAAATGAGCCATCTTCACCCTAGGGAAACTTGGCAGAGTACACATGGAGAATCTTTCGCGTTCACTTTCCCCTCCCAGATTCGTCCAGCTAGCTCGTCATTACGCTCGGCCTCCGCCTCATGTTCTTTTTTTTGTAACATCATTTGTGTTTACACATTAAAGAGAAATTAAATCTGTTCAGGTTCACCTTTAGTAAGAATTCCATTAACTTGCTCCGTACCCCTGCCCTTATATTTTGGGACAAGGTAGTATGGCTTGCGCTTGAATTCCTGCTTCACTTTCCTCCCCAGCCAGTCATTTACTTCAAACCCGTCTTTGGTTACATTTGGCCAGCTTGATTGGACCTCTATTCCGAGAACAACATCCAATGAGATTGGAACTGTTCCTACTCCTGTTATCAGTAATGTCACGGCTGGGCAACCCTTTTTCTTTTTTTCCACCGTCAAATCTGAAAGAAGAAACAAGTAACAGCATTAGAAGACTAGGGACTATGTTACTGTGTCAGTCATTGGTTGTTGCATTATTGGGATATTTGGCATTCATTGACCAGCCATATGCTATATGTGTTCCAGGGTAAATGGTTAAATGTCTTCATTTGTAGGTACATTTTCAGTGCCATAATAAAATAACTTAAATAATCAATATTAACCACATAGTCCCAATGGAGGGAGGAATCCTTATGAAGATGTAGTCATGTATAGATGCACTGGAAGCATAAGGTAGTGTTCAAACAGCATAAAATGGATACCAAATATCACACAAATGGTTAAACAACTCTTCAGCCATATGTTAAGGTTAGTGTTAATGCAGCGTTATTGTCCTTTACACACATCCAGGGCAGGAAACCAGCCACAGTAACCATTCTACTTGCCAACTGTAGTCTCCGAATAAAACAGTTACCTGTGGCTGGTAGACAGATTCACCAGCATTTAGCAAGTGTCTGTTAATTGCCCACCCTGCATACACCAATAGTAAAATGTTGTTACTCACTATCAATCGTCTTTACACTCTTCATCACTTCTCCCCTGAAGTTTTTGAGTATTTCACTGGCAGGTAATGTGTTGTCCTCTTGCCGAAACGGATCCAGAGGGGTCTTGCCACGTTTTAATGCCACGCTATAAAAGGCCCCATCATCTTTAAATGGTTGTATGGCCACCCGATCAATAGGAATGGTCAGCATCACATCAAATTCATCAGGATTAGAGATCTGTACACACAAATACATCACCATATAACACAAGAGTATTTGTGGACACTTCACATCTCATAGTACTGTGTATTCCTTCATTTTTGGTATGGTATTGGCAGCGTCAGAGCCCATGCAATATATCCATTGAGCTGTACAGGGAGTAGAACCCCTAACCCCTTGCTCTATCCGCTGAGCTTAACAGGCATTCACTTTCACTTTTCACCTTTAAAAGTTCGTAGTAGCTTCCAGTACGTAGGTCTTTTACATCTTTGAAGCATTCAGTTTTCTTTTCCATATGATCCATTATGGTTTTGATCGTTGTATTGATTATGCCTGCTGCCTTTGATCGGGCCTCCTTCTTAATCGTCAATTCTTTCAGAGTTTCAGAGAGGATCCTGTTGACATCGGCTTTCTTTGTGGGGCACCCAGGTGTCTCTGGCTTCTCGTTCTTGGGTATCTTCTGTATAAAATCTGTCTTGATGCCTGATACAGATGGCTTCTCATCAATATGTTTTGGTGTTTTCTGCTCCTTTTTCTCTGGTTTCTTGTACTTAGGTATCTTCTGTGTAAAATGCTCTGGTGATTTGCCCCGGTCAGCACCTATCATCTTCTCTCTCTTGATGCCTGATACAGATGGCTTCTCATCAATATGTTTTGGCGTTTTCTGCTCCTTTTTCTCTGGTTTCTGGTCCTCCTCAGTGCCATGCTTCTTCTCTTTCAAAGGAGCTTTTCTTGGAGGTCTACACGGGGGCGCTTGTATCGGTACTACAGGTCCAGCGGGGCTCTTGGCACACTGAACCTCGGGATTCTTTACCTTGCGTGATCTGCCTCTAGCATTCATGATTGTACAAAGAGACAATACAGGAAATGCTTTAAAAAGGCAGTGCTAGCATAGGAGCCTCCCTATGCTAGCACTGCCTTTTTAAAGCATTTCCTGTATCTGAATTACAACACACCCCTTTACATGTTTGGCAGACTGCCCTTTGCAGTTTGCGGTTAGCATTTGTTCAAATCCTTATGTGCCGCTGGTAATATACCAATAGCTCCATCATGTGGGCAAATCTGTGTACTACGAAAATAAATATGAAATAACATTTCATATGATTCATGTCAACCTTGTTTTACATGGTCGGAATTGATCATCTAGGCATTTTTATTTATTTTTGACTGAGGTCAACTCAAAAGTTGGATCAAATCAAAATGAACAGATGTTTCCCTGCCTCTTTGTTTCATTACACACAGGATAGTGACTAAATAAAAACGAGACAAAATCGTTTGGTTGAAACATGTTTAATGTTGCAAAGAGGCTCATGCCATCTTAGAGTAAGGTGCAATAGCTTGTGCCAATTTAAAGTTCTCCAGTGCAAGTGCAAGGTTAGCAAAAGTGCTTCAAGTCGACAATTGGTCTACTCAGTGTGCTCGGAGTAGGAAAAATTTGGACTGTTTCTTTTAATTATTTTTAAAGCTTAAACACAACATATCACTAGGTTCTACTCATTTACTACTCAGAAGAACATAGTTTTAACTTCCTACCTTAGGCTCCTACAGACCACCATATAGTTGCAAACAAACACTAAAAGCAAGACAACATATAGCATGTAGAGTGACCAATAGCTGCACTCCAGAGCTAGAGGGGTGATGAAGTTACCATACCTCTCAATGTCAGAGAAGTATGACCATGAACCCAATCAACAGTACATATTTGAAACTATCAATTTACTATTACGTTGTACATAATGGTAGTTAACCACTGAAACTGAATACCGCCTCGAGGACTAGTGATCTAAACATTGTTCTTTCCTTCGGATGCTTTTGCGATGCATTGTGATGATTAACCAGTCTTTGATTATTGAGTTGAAGCAGCCAATTGTGGGATGGGGTTGGATGACTGATGTCCTGCCCTGGGAGACCCTGGGGTCGGCAGCATAGCACAACATTCATTTGTTCTTCTGGGCCTTCTGGGCGGACTTGGTAATCTTTCCTGTGGTGGACACCTTCTTCTCCACGCCCTTGATCACACCAACCGCCACAGTCTGACGCATGTCACGCACCGCGAAACGGCCTGCACGAAGAACAGGAGTAAAAATGGCTTTCAGCTAATGCTCTTATCTGGCACAACTTACATTGAGTAATGGAATCAAGAATCTGATTGACTGACTGTTAAAATTCAACAAGGCCTCTACCCATTTTTACAGTTGAACTTACCCAGTGGAGGATACTCAGAGAAGCTCTCAACACACATGGGCTTGCCAGGGATCATCTCCACAATGGCAGCATCTCCAGACTTGAGGGCCTTGGGGTTGTCCTCTAGCTTTTTGCCGGAGCGGCGGTCAATCTTCTCTTTGAGCTCTGCGAACTTGCAGGCAATGTGGGCAGTGTGGCAGTCCAGCACAGGAGCATAACCAGCACTGATTTGGCCTGGGTGATTCAGGATGATTACCTACAGAGCATAGGGTCAGCATGTATGGTCTATTAATAGAAAGATTATTTCCTTATAACCTCAAGAAGTCCACAGCAAACAAGGAGGCCAAATTTGTTGACTTGTTCAAAAATGATAGCCCTATTTTGACGAGGCCTCCACCCTCTGAACTCATAAGATGGGTATGTTGAAATAAATAAAATTCTAGAGAAACTGTGCAAACTGCAGCATAGTTATAATCTAATTGTTGACATAACAAAGGCAAAATTCAAAAGGTTGCTTTTCTTGAGTATGAAACGTTCCAACATAGATGGAGAGCTGAATGTTTAACTTGGTCATGCTTGTGATCAGACTCTATGAAAAGCTCCTTTGTCATGCCCACCTGAGCAGTGAAGTTGGCAGCTTCCTGGGGTGGGTCGTTCTTGCTGTCGCCCGCCACATTGCCACGGCGAATGTCCTTGACGGACACGTTCTTGACGTTGAAGCCCACATTGTCGCCAGGGAGGGCCTCAGTCAGCGCCTCATGGTGCATCTCCACAGACTTGACCTCAGTGGTCACATTGACGGGGGCAAAGGTCACCACCAAGCCTGGCTTCAGGATTCCTGTCTCCACTCGGCCCACAGGCACTGTTCCAATACCTATCAGGTTGAGCACAGAGAACATACAACGGAGAACATGGACATTAAAATGAAACTTGGGTAGAACATAATGCCAGTTAGGGGTTGTATTTCCCTGTGACTGTCCAAACTAAAAGTACTGTAAGGTGCTTTCAGTAAAATATGTTGTGCTATAAGTCATTAAATGTATAGCGTTGTTCTGGCAACGCTACCCCAGTCCCATAGAGATGCAAATGGAGACATTTCTTATTCATTGCTTTACATGCCTCCAATCTTGTAGACGTCCTGTAAGGGCAGACGGAGAGGTTTGTCGGTAGGACGGCTGGGGGGCTGGATGGCGTCCAGAGCCTCCAGGAGTGTGGTCCCTGAAGCATTGCCATCCTTCCTAGTGATCTTCCACCCCTTGAACCAGCTCATCTGGAAAAGGGGAAATAATGTACCATATAACACATTGTATATAGTTAGTTTCAATAACAAAAATTGTGGACTAGTGATCACAAGAGAAGAGAACAAAGGAAGTCTTCATTTAATAGTTTTACCCATAATGATCCAGGGATGCATGTATACCACTTCAGGAATAACCTGCTTCACATTCACAATGGGGAGCTGCCCCTTACATTTACAGTTTGCTACTGTTGACAGCTAAGCAGCTCCACTGTCCTAGTGCACAAGGGAGCCTCAATGGTAGTTTCTGAAGGGGAAAGTTACTCATTCACTTTTTCCAGCTGTCTGGGGCTTCGATTAGCCTTTGAGCTCCAGCTGCCCCATACAAATGAGCATTCAAATCCAAGGCTACCTGCACTTTACTCCTGTACCATTGACATTCTGCTTACATTGGGGCTGGCCTCAAGCATGTTGTCGCCGTTCCAGCCAGAGATGGGCACAAAAGCCACGGTGTCAGGATTGTAGCCAATCTTCTTGATGTAGGTGCTCACTTCCTTCACAATTTCCTCATACCGCTTCTGGCTGTAGTTGGGCTCGGTGGAGTCCATCTTATTGATGCCCACAATGAGCTGCTTCACCCCCAGGGTGTAGGCCAGGAGGGCATGCTCACGGGTCTGTCCATTCTTGGAAATACCTGCCTCAAATTCTCCCACACCAGCTGCCACAATCAGCACAGCACAATCTGCCTGAAGATGCAATGGATACGTGTTAGTAGGTTACTTTGACCTCTGCACTCCTTAGTTGAATCGATTAAGGCTTCTTGTACTATTGCACTATAACTATAACTCAAGTCATGTATGAGAACGTCAGCTACATGCATACAAGGTTACATAGTTAGAGGAGATGTCAGGTGTAAGTTTGGATGAAATAATATTAACAAAGCTACCAGCATGGAATATAATTAGATTATAGGCACAGCTTGAAAACGTAGATCAATGAGAACCTGTTGACCGTTATTGATCGGATGTTGTAACTTTGACATTTCCATTCCTTGCTAGCGATGTTGGGATTTCAGCTCATTCAGCTGTTGAACTCTGATGCACATGAATATCATCTTGCACAACAGGACCTCACATCTATGCCATATGTGATGCACACAAAATGGCTGAGCATCCTCAAGTTACAGACCTGGGAGGTCCCAGTGATCATGTTCTTGATGAAGTCCCTGTGACCCGGGGCATCGATGATGGTTACATAGTACTTGCTGGTTTCAAACTTCCACAGTGAGATGTCGATGGTAATGCCACGCTCCCTTTCTGCCTTCAACTTGTCCAGCACCCAGGCGTACTTGAAAGAGCCCTTCCCCATCTAAGGAGTAAACAACATGTATAGTTTGTGGAAATTTCTTAATAGTAGTGACCGGTGGAATCCTACAATGGGATCTGGGAACTCCCCAAGGGTTTCCAAAGATCTTAGAAGGGCACAACACCTCCAATAACTAATAACATAAATAACATAAATCAATAACATATTAAAAGATAAAAAATGTATTCCTACTATTTACTCATTTTTTCTGGACTCATTCTGGTTCTCCACCTAGAGGGCAGGAGAAGATGATGTATGTAGTTGGGACTTACTCAGGAAGTCGTCTTCCTATTGCCTGTGGCCACTCACCTCAGCAGCTTCCTTTTCAAACTTCTCGATGGTCCTCTTGTCAATGCCACCACACTTGTAGATGAGGTGGCCGGTGGTGGTGGACTTGCCAGAGTCCACATGGCCGATCACTACAATGTTTATATGGAGCTTCTCCTTTCCCATGGTGACTGGAGCTGGTTGGATTTACGAAACAGTCTGCCTGCCAAAACCAGTATCGAGTTACAGCTAGTACAGTGTACAGACGGTAAGCAGGAAACATAACCCGTTCACCACAGTGACTGATGGCTTTCCAAAACATGATTTTTTTTTAGAATGGGAAAGAACCGGCAAATAATAGTTGGTTATCTGGCCACATTGGCTGGTATAGCAGCCATTTGGCTGATAGTAGTTTACTACTCTGTTAGTAGGTCAAAAGGGCTTTTCAGGCTCAGACAGCAGGAGATTCAGGTATTACAGTAACATGGACTGTGGTAATGCCCCACCAGCGACTGGCTCAGGTAGATTTGAAAGGATAACCAGATGATGCACTTCGATGGAGACATGAATCCATTCCCTGTTTGGTCCGTTGTTGTCCTAACACCAGCTGATATTGTCAATGTCACTCCTGGATATCCATGACCTGAGGACGGTGACTACGGGGCGTCTTGGCTGCCAAAAGATGTTTACCTGCGCATCTCAAACTCAGAACATGAGGGGTCGAACCAGTAGCCACAGAACTGCGCCAAGCTCAAAACACTGCCCCTCCTACTCTCTCTGCCCATCCATCCACACCCCTGCTCTCCTCTTTCATCCAGCCTGTCCTCGCTGCACCGAGGCAGCCAGACAAAAAAGCTCTGTTTGTGAGCACCGTGCCTCCGAGAGCCACAGGCTTACTATAGCTTTACTCCAAGTCAGACTCCACCATTTTGTCAGGATCCTAGCAATTGATAGTGTAGCAGCCATTTCTCAGACACTGCAGTGCACTGCACACAGGTGAACGCAGAGGAGAGCATACACACTTTTATTACTGAGTATCAGTAATAACAGGGGTTCTGTGGTGAGAGCCCTGATAAAGGTAATGGATGATGACAGGAGTTTGAGGTGACAGTGTGATGACCTTGTTCTAAGTAGAAGTTTGATATTTTAGCTGAATACAAGCTGCACCAGGTAGAAAGGTCAGTAATCCAACCGGAACCTGACTCCACTTGGTAACAGACTTGTTCAGGTGCCTCGTGCCCCTCGACGCCCGGGCAGAAGGCTGTTTACATACGCGTTTCATTCACCTGTCTCGCTCCTTGCCCGTGTTTATTCCCACCATGGCCGCCGCAGCGCACTTTCAAAATAAAAACAGGGAAACATCAAATTGGCTCAGCGCGAGTAGTACTACTGTCTGAGGGATTTAAGCGCGTTCGACCTCTCCTGCTGTCGCCGCCATGTTCTGTCATCTACCCGCTTATTGAAGCCTAGATGCGTATTAGCAGACGGCTGCCCTCTTTTCTGCATCCCTGTTATAATTCCCACAAATGCGTGGAAACGGATCTGCAACGGGAAACGATCATTTACCCCCCGGTAAGCCTTTGAGACGAAACATCACATGCATGATTTGATCTAATGTGTCGTACCTGTGAGCTGGTCGGCGTCAGGTTAGGTCCAGGACCGGAGAGGCTGAGGAGAGACCTGATCCGGTTATAGCGCACGGGGCAGGCGGGGCTGTTGCGTAATTGCGCGCACCCGCAGCATCACAACAAGGGACCGGCAGAACTTACGGTAAATGCGCCCAATATCGGACAGGTCCTCGTCCGATAAACTTCTTGCCCTGAAATTCTAGATTAGGCCTCCCGCGCGCTCAGTCAGTCCGCCGTGTTTCAACCCGGTCAGTCGATACACTTCCAACTGTATGAATTTACAAACAAGTCCAGTTGATCTTACCGTCCCTGGTTTTCAACCATCCGCTGGACGAGTAATTTGCGGTTGTGTTCTCCCGGTTCCCAAACCCAGATCCCACCTTCAAATCTAATGATCGTAGAAGGAAAGTGATGTCGACAAAAACAAGACCAGGCCTGGCTGAGTGTCCGATAATGGACCTAAGGTTTCGACTGTGAGGTGTGCTCTGCATGCAACTGTCCATCACACGAAAAACAGATGTAGGCTGCACAGACGAGAGATAGATCCATGACTTGAGCTCTCCTCTGACGGTGTCAGTCAGTGGTTTGTTTGCCGTCACACTGGTTGACTTGATGGGATTACTGGGAGGTAGACAGACAGGCTGAAATCCAGCCAGGGGCTGCAAAATTGCGTCCGATAATGGATCTTAAGCAAACAGTTTTACAGGCAGCTTAAGTTTCAAAAGTGTGAGAATTGATCCTTAGTTCAGACATTGCATTGGTCATGTTGCATGGGTTGGAGAGAAGAGCGGTTCAATAAATCGATCAGCGTCCACTGCGCGTGGAGCGGTGACGTTTCCAGACGCTCCCTACCTGGATTATAACCCGTCATAAGGCCCGTCTGTCCAGCGTCTGCCTGCTGACTATCACTACCGGAGATGAAGGGATAAATACAATAAAATAAATCCCTATAGTAATAATATTGATTTCCTAAGAGATAAAGATACTAAAATCTGTCAGAACTTTTAACCATATATATACTTTTTTTTTTTTTTTTAATGTTTTTACACTTTTGTACACTTTGTAAACTTGTTCTTGTTTTAACCATGTTTGTAAAACCCTTTGTATGAAATGTGGTATAAGAATAGAATTTGATTAAGGAAAAGTGAAGTACAATAACATTAGTATACACTCACTACTGAGTACTGCAGAGAGACTTTGTCCCTATAGGACGGTTGGTGGTTAAGAAGTCATCAATATTGTTTAAATATTTTGAGGTGTCAAAACTGAAAAGTACTTTGTTCCTTTACTTGGTCAGGAGCTGAGAAGTGGCTGTAATAGACCTAATAATATTGAATGCAATATAATGAAGCAATACTGTGTATACTCAGTAGCACTACTAATAATAATGACTACAGCCATCATTGCAACTAACAGTAAAACCCCTAATACCTTAGTAATAATAATCTAACATAATACCGTCTCAGATCATAACTGTATTGACATAATGGATTTACAATACATGACAGCAATTTAAGACATTTCTGGAATGTTTCCAGCGTGGAATTAAAAGGAAAAGTATCCTAGAACATGGCATATACTGTTCCCTTATCCTCCTGTACATTGAGACTTATAAAACCAAATAAAATAACAAATCAGTAACGAGAGGAATTATCTTTACAGTGAGAAATAGCGTTTCCAGATGTGAGCCTCCAGTCCTGAATAGTTTGACCCTAACGTCATAAGGCACAAGGGCAGTGAGAAGTGATCAGGGGTGACCCAGACAAAACATCACACTTATGGCTTATTTCTGCTTTCACTCTTCAGGGGCCTTTTTCTTCCCACAGCCAAATCCTGGATAAAGTCCATTGAGAATTGATCTATACGTCAACATCAGCTAGCTACAATGATTTGTTTTCCTTTTTAAATCAAAAGCTAAAAGTAAGTACGACCATGATGTGAATGCCACAGACATAATTTTCACCTGTCCTTTACCATACAGTACTCATTCAATGACACATTTATAAACAAGGCTGTTAAAGAGCAATAAATCTGTTAAAAGAAGACAAAACTCCTTTTCGATCCCAGGGAGACCTACTGAGAGACCTACCGAGAGACCTACCGACAGACCTGAGATATGACTGACAGTGTAAATCCTATCACCTGTCCACCAGGAACCTCTCCCCAGCGGCTTCTTTTCCCATCACTGGAAAGTTTTCTTTTAGCACTCAGACAACCAAGTGCTAGAGGTTAAAACATATTTTAACTTTTAGCAAAGTGTAGTGGATTTAAGTGGGGTTTCAATGCACTCAGCAATAGCAGCAGTCATGACCAGCGCTGCTAGCTAAAAGAAGAGGTACCTGGTGGACATGAAAATATAAGAAAAACAAACATAATCCCTTCATTGCAATATATGACACAGAAATGGTCCACTTCCGATCACAGGACAAAGCTTAAAAGTCAGTAAAAGAGGCTTCACTGTAAGGCTTTACCCCCAACTAGTGTTTGTGCGTGACGCCACAATGCGCTCCCAAAACATAGAACCAAGACATCCATGTGTCGAGTTCAGGTCAACACAACTTTGTCACTTTTCAGCACGACACTTACACAACTACATATATTGCTACAACCTGTGCATGTAGTTTGTTGTGTTGTCCCAAACTTGACACAGATGTGATGGGAATGAAATCCTTCTTAAGAGTTTGGCTGATACAGGAGCAATAGTACCCGAGAGGGATGAACATTTCTCTGAGGCAGAAATCATTTCTTGGTTGACTTAGATCTCAATGGGAGGAGCCAACAAATTGTATTGTAATTGTATTTTTCATTGAGTAGCCAAGCGCTGGGCTTCAGTCTAACGTTACTTAGCCAGAACAACTGTGGTTCTTTGGCTCCGCCCCTTTTTGGTTTTAATGCAATCAATGAGATTCTTTCTGCCTCTGAGAAATGTTTGTAGAACTCCAGTCTGCTGGGAGGATGTCATGGCTGTCATAGTGAGGGTCCAAGGCTGTACTAACCATCTATTGTTTTCACATGTTGGGCACAGACTGAACGGTGATGAAGGGCTGTACAAATAAATGCGATTTGTTTGATAGCAGTGATTTTGGATATGGCAGCAGTATCCAGTAACCATAGTCACAGTTCAAAACACCCCCAGGGTATTATGGGCTACACACGATCAAATTGCTTGGCTGAAACTTCCCTTTGGATGAAAGTGTTGAACCCGTGATTCAGGCTCGTCCGTTACTCAGCAGGATGTGGTCTGGTGTTCGCCCTCGGCCCTCAGTCTCCATGAGAGTAGGATCTGGAGACGGCCCAGGGCTGCACCGTGCCTTGGCCAAAGAGGGTGTAGAACATCGCCCCGAACAGGTTGATGCCGGCGGAGATGTAGAACACAGTCTGCCATTCTTCTAGAGTGTTCTGGACAACAATCAGCACAGTTAAAAGACATTAATATAGGAATGAAACAAGTTGAGCCCTTTCTGCATGGGGCTGGGTGTTATGACCTTATCATGACTGGTGCCTCGGACACAGTGGTATAAGGTCAGGATATTACAATTTGTCACTTCCTGATTTAGTAAAGCAAAAGTTTGCACCAAAAATGCATCCAAAACCTCCTATAGAGCCTCTACTGCATCTGTTGTTCATGAGGGGGGAGATGGTTGTTGGGCGTCTTGAAGAAGAAAAGAAATGCACAGCAAGAAAGAATGACGGCTGAAATTTCCTGAGTTAGTTTCATGGGATTATCAGACTGCTGCCACCACCAAAATACTGGAGGCAGATTACAGACATGGTAGATTGGCACAGGATTAAAGACCACTGATCTCACCGGACGTCCCCAGGTAAACAGGGCTTTGGTCTTGGTTCATTTTACAGCTCTCCCTTCTTGCAACCAATACAGGTTGGCAAGGTGGCATGAGTAGGGATCAACTGACCTCTGACCTACATTTGAAGACTCTGATAAACAAGTTTAAAAAGTGGCAGACACGTTAAGTTTGTGTTGGTTGATTTCACAGCTGTCCTAAACCTTTTTACAGTGTTTTTTATGATCCTCGCCCCTCCAAACAGCACCCATGTGTGTTTGGACTGGGACATGGCCTTTATTCTGAAAGACATTACTAGTGATGAGATTGTCATTTCACATTATGGTGACAAGATCAGAGGTTAAAGTCGAGTAAGTACTATCATCAAGCTGAAAAAGAAGATTGAAGATGTTGGGTTGTGTTGGTTTGCTGCGCCCCCTGGTGGCGTGCAACTTAACCTGCTAATCCTGAATTGACTAAACCAATTAGACAGGAAGTGATCCTGACAGTCTGCTTACCGAGACACACTGGAAGTCAGTGAGTTCACAGTGACTCTATTAGCATTGACTCAGCGCTGTTTTTGGCACTGCGCTCTCTTTTAGTGGTTAGAAGGAGTTCAGCACCGTGAGACCTCCACTTAGCAACTCAAATCACAGTCACTAGCCATTACATGTTCCTCTGCACACAGAGAGAGCTGGCAGGCTCCTGTTTGGCATGCATGTGAAGATTGTGTATGAACGTTAATAGCTCTGGATGGTGGTATTTTGCTGTGAACCTGTAAGTGAGATGAAATGATGCAGAGGGAATAAGGAAGTTATGGTCCTGTCTTAGAAAGCCACAGAGCAGCAACTAGGTCGTTAAAGGGAGGAAAAATGACAACGTTTATCTCAGAAGTGGACAGTATAGTGTTTATGGGTTGCTATGAAATCTAAACTCGTCGCGACCTTTGAAACACACATAACCGTTACTGCCGTTTGATCACAAGTGATTTACATCAGGGTGTCTGCAGGTTTCAGCGAGCTAAAGGCCTTTTAAGATCCTTTTAAATCCACCAGGAGTTGAAGACCAATTTAAAAACCAAACTAAGCTGTCAAAAGCAGCTAGTGAGAGTGAAACTATAAATGGGCAGAATAAAAAAGGACACCAGAAAATGTATTACGGGACATGAAGCCCAACTGTGGATCCATATTGTACTACTAACAACCTGTCGCTGCCTGATCAAACAATAATACCTCTAATAACTACATTACATTAAAGACATTTTAATACTTTTAAGTCCTCAAATTTAGATAATTTACTTTTTGAGGACCTGTAGACACCCTGGAAATAGGTTTAGGGCACAAAAAAGGTAGTAAATTGAATCATATGGAATCAAATCCACAGTGTTAATGTTACTTACATTTTTGGTCAAGGCTCTCGCTATGACGGGTCCCACCATACCGGGAATGGTGGCAAACGTGTTGGTGATTCCCAGCAGAATGCCAGCATACCTGGAAAGACAAACAGTTTGGTCGATGTACAGTCACACCGCAGGTTCTGAGCTTTCGTCTGAAGTGATGTCGGTCCATTTTACGACATTCAGGGTGTACCACAGGGTGTTACGAGGTTTCTGTGAGCAATGAGTCGTCATCCTGATCACAATATGGATTAACTAGTTAGTCCTAGTGCTTTGAGGAACACCACCATGACTATCTTGCATTCTAGAGGAAGTGCTTATATACTGATGAATTCTAACATTATTAATCGTGAAATAAACCCTTGGTATGAAGCTTCAACTGGGTACTCTTCCTCTGTATGGTGTTAAACATGTTCCCAGCATGTCTCTTCCATTCTTACGAGGGTGCGATGTCCAGGTGGTTGATATTGAATCCAGAGGCCGAGAGTCCACCCAGGGAGGAGGAGATGGTGAGAAAGGTTACAGCCAGGACGAAGTCACAGCCTATGAATCCCGCCGCCAGCAGGAACACCGCCGGGCCGATCATACCTACAGAAACACACCGGGGCCGTCATCAGGACAGTTTTGAGACGTATATATTACTGCGTTACTGATACATGGCACCGCCGCTGTCTTCTTACAGCATTTCCATCATTTTGGGTATGGCCTGTATCAGCTCCACCAATCAGAAGTGATGTGACACTAGCCTGTATCAGCCCACCAATCAGAAGTGATGTGACACTAGCCTGTATCAGCTCACCAATCAGAAGTGATGTGACACTAGCCTGTATCACCTCCTCCAATCAGAAGTGATGTGACACTAGCCTGTATCACCTCCTCCAATCAGAAGTGATGTGACACTAGCCTGTATCACCTCCTCCAATCAGAAGTGATGTGACACTAGCCTGTATCAGCTCACCAATCAGAAGTGATGTGACACTAGCCTGTATCACCTCCTCCAATCAGAAGTGATGTGACACTAGCCTGTATCAGCTCACCAATCAGAAGTGATGTGACACTAGCCTGTATCACCTCCTCCAATCAGAAGTGATGTGACACTAGCCTGTATCACCTCCTCCAATCAGAAGTGATGTGACACTAGCCTGTATCAGCTCACCAATCAGAAGTGATGTGACACTAGCCTGTATCACTTCCTCCAATCAGAAGTGATGTGACACTAGCCTGTATTAGCTCCTCCAATCAGAAGTGATGTGACACTAGCCTGTATCACCTCCTCCAATCAGAAGTGATGTGACACTAGCCTGTATCACCTCCTCTAATCAGAAGTGATGTGACACTCGCCTGTATCAACTCACCAATCAGAAGTGATGTGACACCAGCCTGTATCACCTCCTCTAATCAGAAGTGATGTGACACTAGCCTGTATCAGCTCACCAATCAGAAGTGATGTGACACCAGCCTGTATCACCTCCTCTAATCAGAAGTGATGTGACACTAGCCTGTATCAGCTCACCAATCAGAAGTGATGTGACACCAGCCTGTATCACCTCCTCTAATCAGAAGTGATGTGACACTAGCCTGTATCACCTCCTCTAATCAGAAGTGATGTGACACCAGCCTGTATCACCTCCTCTAATCAGAAGTGATGTGACACTAGCCTGTATCAGCTCACCAATCAGAAGTGATGTGACACCAGCCTGTATCACCTCCTCTAATCAGAAGTGATGTGACACCAGCCTGTATCACCTCCTCTAATCAGAAGTGATGTGACACCAGCCTGTATCACCTCCTCTAATCAGAAGTGATGTGACACTAGCCTGTATCAGCTCACCAATCAGAAGTGATGTGACACTAGTCTGTATCACCTCCTCCAATCAGAAGTGATGTGACACTAGCCTGTATCACCTCCTCCAATCAGAAGTGATGTGACACTAGCCTGTATCAGCTCACCAATCAGAAGTGATGTGACACTAGTCTGTATCACCTCCTCCAATCAGAAGTGATGTGACACTAGCCTGTATCAGCCCCAACCCCCACAGTAGACGTCTAAAAAGATGAAAGCATCATCTTGTCCATCTGGATTCTCCAGTGGATGTCTGCTATTTACAGCTGACAATGTCCTTACCAACGATGGAGAAGGCCTTCCTGACCCTGGCGGTAGAGTAGAGGCAGGTTTCCCTCAGGTAGTCAGCTAGCTGGCCACCCAGCACGGCCAACACAGCGCAGCCGATGTAGGGCAGAGCTGACAGCATGCCGTTCTGTTGTGGACAGGAGGCAAAGGGAATTTAACATCACGTGGTTCAGTAAATAGATCCTTAACACTGTTATATACCATCGATCTGTGGTGGTCAGTACACTCCAGTTCTTTTATGTTCAAGTGTAATGGAGTTTTTTGGCGAACCCAGTTTCTCTCAACCTGCCTCATCGACTTCAGCTGGTTGGTTCCTACACAGCTGTGGGTTTTATGTGTAGGTGGAGAGATAGCGGAGTGAGAGTCGGGACCCTTGCTGAAAACACATGTCTTGTGGCTGCATTGCATTCTGGTCCATCTTGGCTACTGCATTGCATTCTGGTCTATCTACTGTCAGTGTAGAAATTGGTCTCTCTCTCTCTCTCCTCCGATGGATTTCTCCTGTATGATTGTTGATCGTTGGTCTAGAAAGAATATGACTCGTAATCCAGATGCTGTGTGTGTGTGTGTGAGACACCCAGAAGACCTCACCTGCTGTATGCTGAAGCCCAGTATGTCGCTCATGTAGGTCGGCAGCAGGGTGAGGAGGGTGTAGAAGGTCCAGTTGTAGGAGAAGTGAGCTACGACGATGGCCCACAGGGGCCTGGACGTCACTATGGAGCCCCAGGGGATGCGGCCCGTTGAGGTGGAGAGCTGCACCAAACAGGAAGTAGAAACCAGGGATGGACAGACAGACAGACAGACATCAGTAGGTAGTAGAATGAAAAAATTCAACTACTCTTGAAGAACAATTGGCCAAATGTAAATGTTAGAAACCAATGTGTTTCTGCTGCCATCGTCTTCGTCAGGGTGCCTAGCAGAATGGGAAATCAACATTTTCATACTGACAAATAAACACTTTGTACTTTGTAATAGGTTCTCTCAAATCACCTACGGTGGCCCACGGAGGACAGGAGCCGCATGCACATGTGAATATTTGACAACTCAGTGAAAAACCTGAACAGGTTGAGATGTAAAAGAGGGTGCTCCTGATTTTTGGCCCGTTAATTTCTCAGCCCGGTCTCTGGAGTTCAAGAGCAGCTTCTTTCTTTTGCTCCTTTTTGCTTCATGCACCTTGGAGGAGCTGCAAGGTTGCGACAGATTCTCCGGACCACCCATGCTAAATGTAAGCACTCACCGCACAGGAAAGCACTTACAAACAGTGAACGGCATTAGAGTGTTCCCCATTTGTCACTGCCAAAAATGTGTTGAGGAGGTTTTGTGTTTGCACAACACTTAAATTCTGCAGATTCATGGTGAACTGGAACAGCTGAGAATAAAAGGTAATAAAACGCTGCAATACACTGAGATTATGTAACACGAGTACTGCAGTCTTTAGGTGTTGTGTAAGAGAGGAATGTGATATGAAAACACTTCCTAGCTCTCACAAGTCTGTCAAAACAATACTCAGGGATCTACTGTCCCAATAGAAATCAATACCTCAAATAAATCACAACACTGTGTCTTTGATATTAGACTATCTGTCTATCTATCTATCTGTCTGAGCTGGAGCAACAATGTTAATATTACGTTGGAAGACACTAAATAATCCAGAGGACCGATAAAACAAGATTACAAACATAAATTCAACTCCCATGAACCCAAGCCGCCTTGTGTTTTCTTTTCATACGTCGGAGAATGCCGGTCCACGTTCCTTACCTCGTTCTTGAGGGAGGTGTTGATGTAGAGTCTCTCTTGCTCCGAGATGCGTGGGTGAGTGTTGGGGTTGTCCGAGACCAGAGCGGCCCACATGACGAACCAGACCAGCCCAACGGCACCTGAACACACACAAGCACTCGGTTTACTTCAGAGGCATCTATCCTGCATTAACACTGCAGACAGTTACTTCTTTAAAACCTGCACTCGTCAACTTTACACATTGGTGGTAACTCTCAATATCCAGAAATCCTGTAATGTGACGTCAGTGAACTGCACACAGCACACTCATGTTTACCAAGCAGTCTGTGATGCTTCATACCTAAGAGACGAGAGAAGAGAATATTTTGGGTAGAGGGTGAATCTACTGCATCTCAATGAATAGAGATGGGATGCTCTTCTCTGGTGCAGATGGTTTTAAAACAAGGGTATTTATATACAGAAATCCTGGCAAGTGCAGCTTTAGCATTAAGCACAAGAACCAAATGAGACCGGCTAGCATTGCCTTTAACCTCTGCTGGCTGAAAAGAAGGAAGACCTTTGTTGTTTATCAAAAAGAATCCACACAAAACTTCAACTTGCTAAATCACTGTTTTCACAAACCAAAGAGGAACAAAGAAAGACACTAAGCTGTCTGCAACCCATGTGAGGGCAGTGGAAACACAGTTTGCCACAAGCTAACAAGGAAAAACGGTGAAGTGTAAACCGCTTATCCAAGGAAAAAGTAAAACCACAACATGGAGAGGCTACTTGAGGTCAGAGACGCTGAAACACAGTGGAGATGTCTACTTTCAGATCTGGTGTTAGAGAAGCTGAAACATCATCCTCCATGTTCGTTTTCAAGATACAGTGGGATTCAGTGGCACAGGCTTCCCTGACGTGACATTTCATGACTTTCCATGACTAAGCACTTCCATGACCTAAAAAAAAAAAAAAATCTTCCTTTCTTCTTGTTAATGTTGTTTTTCCGAAGGGTTGAACATTACAGTCGGGCTGGAAACAACAAGTTGTAAAAGATATTTTTATTACCAAACACATAGAAGACGTAGGTCCAGTCCAGGTAGAAGCAGATTTCACCAGACAGCGGGAGGGATACCACCGTCCCCAGCTGAGCTCCTGAGGTGGAAAACACAAGAATCACCGTCTACAACTACAACAACTTTACAGTCCACTACGCAGTCTGAATGTAGAGAGATACGTAAAGTCTATCACAACACCACAAGCACAGAGGTGGAGAGTTTTAGTGTCTCATGATGGTCTAAATGCTGTTTCAGAGGCTTTTCCACCCTGATACAAATACCATTCTGAGGGGAACAGTAAATACTTGTGTTTTTTTTGGCATGACAACAGTTAAATTTAAAGATATTGAATATTGGAAGAAAATATCAGCTGTCTGTGACTTGCTTGGTCTTTGGAAACAAATATCAATTGAACCTTTTGAACCTTAGTTCACCTGACACGCAGGTCCAAAGGCAACTCAGACCAGCACTAAATACAATATTATGACATGGTAAAACTTCACACTAAAACAGATCTGGAAACTGTTTGAACTGCCATCAGAAAGATATTTAGGTCACAGTTACACAAAACAATGCAGGTAGCGGATTTCAACTTTCATCTCACCAAAATGAGATTCAACACAGGAATTGTTGCACATATAAAAAAAAGTTTTAAACAAACTTTTGCCCTTTTAAGACAAAAAGAGACTTTACTGGACTGTATCGCAGAAACTCCATTGAAACCATGAGATGTATAAAGTTGGAAAATGTCTTTAATATCAAATTTTAAAAGTGGGAAAAGTTTGCTCACAAATATCATCCAATTGCATTGTGTTCACTTTCTGTGTGTGTGTGTGTGTGTGTGTCCTACCAATGTAGCTAATAGTGAGCAGTCGGCTCCTCTCCATCGGGGGGGCCCACACTGCCCACATGGCATACAGTGCTGGGAATGTGACTCCCTGGGGACCAACGTGACAAGAGCATCAACAGGAGTACCTCCCTCCATCCATCCATCCATCCCTCCATCCATCCATCCCACCCTGCCTCCTACCCGTTAGTCTGTCTGGCTGTGTCTAGTCCATTAGGGATGATTTATTATTCACAGTCTCTTTTTATTATGTTATAATCACCAACTTGTAAATATTATTATGTGTACTAGCAGGAAACGGCCCTTGCATTTGTATGTTAACAATACTAGCTCAGGTGTTTTCATACGACTAGCTTCGGTGTTTTCATACGACTAGCTCGGGTGTTTTCATACGACTAGTTTGGGTGTTTTCATACGACTAGTTTGGGTGTTTTCATACGACTAGTTTGGGTGTTTTCATACGACTAGTTTGGGTGTTTTCATACGACTAGCTCGGGTGTTTTCATACGACTAGTTTGGGTGTTTTCATACGACTAGCTCGGGTGTTTTCATACGACTAGTTTGGGTGTTTTCATACGACTAGCTTGTGCAAATAATGTTGTGTGTATTTTGGATGAAGCATCTCCCACGTGTCCAAATCCAACACACTGAGATCCCCTACCTCTCCTATCCCCTCCAGCACCCTGACGGCGATGAGGTAGCCGGGGCCCAGGTCGGCAGCTGCGGGGGTGAGCAGCGTAAAAACCACAGTACCCAGGACTCCAAAGCCCATCAGCCACTTGGCCCCGAAGCGGCTGGCCAGGTAGCCCCCGGGGACCTGAGTCAGGATGTAGCCATAGAAGAAGGATCCCAAGATCCAGCCCTGGGTCTCAGAGTCCCAGTCGTACACACTGGCCTGGGGAGGAACACAAACACACCAGATATTATAAAGGTGTTCAACAGAATCTATCTGCTTGTTTGGCTGCGTGTAGTCAGTCGGTGTGGTCTCTCTCTCTCTCTCGGTGTGGTCGGTCGGTGGGTGTGGTCTGCCTGTCGGTCGGTCTGTCGGTGGGTGTGGTCGGTCTGTCTGTCTCTCTCTGTCTCTCTCTCTCTCTCTGCTTGTTACAAGTGTGTGAACAAGGCCAAGGCTGCCACAAACACACCTCTACGTACATAAGTATAGCCTAGCCTTCAATTGTGGACTGCGGTCTGTTCCTGCTGCATCATGTCATGTCATGTCATCACAGCCTATTAATAGTAACCATTAGTACACAACCTATGAATAACCTACTGATATCAACAACATGAACTACAGCAAACCTGTTCTCACAGTAATGGATGACCAGTCTGACAGGAGTCGTTATTTACTATGAACATTAAAAGGTGCAAGTTAAACCAAATCAGATTTCAGTCCCTGTAACTTTATCGAACATGATGGACTTTCCCGTCATTTTGTCATGAGAGGCTTTCCAAGCAGGAGGAACTACAGGCTATCAGATGTCAACATCCGTCGCCTCATACCCACAAACCCTTGCGTTTTGGGTTGTTTCCTGTAGGTTCAGATTACGTTCTCACTCCTAACAAACTGCACCGCTGTTCTCTCAGAAAGAGGACCGGGACGCATTTTTCAGGCGTCTCCGTCGGTCATTTGATGTCACCCGAGTCGGCAGTCACGTTCTCCCTCACCGAGTGGTTGTGTTTGGGCCGTGCAGGGTTGGCGTGGGCCGGACACAACGGGCCGCTGTGGTTGCCGCTGGTGTGGTGGGTGGAGTTGAGCATGTCCACCATGGCCACGCTGAGGTTGACCCGCAAGGCATAGATCACGAAGCAGCCATAACAGGAGAGGAAGGCCAGGCCGTAGCGCGCCGAACAGCATGCAGGGGCTAGCGGGTTCGGAGAGAGAGAAACAACTGGAATAAGCAACTTGGTCAGGTTTAGAAAATGTCTTGAGTAATGTTCTCTGAGGTGTGTGTGTGTGTGTGTTTCCCGCTGAGCAACGTCATCATATTCTTCGGTGGAGTTTGACTTTCTTTCCCATGTGTCAGAGAGAAAAATAACTAAAATAAACACAGGTAACTAACTAGTAACTATTACTCTTCATGTCCAGATCATTTTCAGGACATGAGGCTACATGAGGTTCTCTCTTCTTGTATGGAGGAGAATGTCATACTGTAATATCTGGCAGTTTAACGTTGCCTTGCTTATCGGCGAACATGGGTGCACTAAATTCATCCTACGTGTGATCCACTGAGCAGCACTTTTTTCTATAAAATGTCAAGTGTATGTTTGCCGATATGCATGGCAAAATTAACCTGCTGGATTTTGCTGTGCAGTTTCACATGAGGCTCCCTCCCACAGAAAGGGGGGTGGGGGGGGGGTAAAACATGGGCATGTGAAGCCCTAAGAGACTGAAACTGTGATAAGGGCTACAACTTTCATGTCCAGGTCATTTTCATAGCTGGATGTTCGTTTATGGAAGTGACTCGAAGTATGAAAACTCATAGCTCAGGTTAGGACCCTTTAGGAGTCTTATTATTAACCTGGAGGTAAACATACGATGAAAGACTCCCAAAGGGTTAGGGTATCAGGGCTGAGCTCAGGTACGCGTCCTTATAATGCCAGCTCAGGCCAGATGTCCCAAAACTCGTGACTCAACAGTAAACCAACCCAATAAAAGCGCCGGCGTGCAGAGAGAAGCACCGGGCAGGCATGGAGGACCGTATTAAAAGACCCTTTACTGATGTCTGTCTGGTGTTTCTGAACCTGCTAGCTTAATGAATGAATTAGCTGACGTGGTAAAGTGACGGTTAATGTAAATATTAGGATCGCGAGGGCTGATATGTCAACAAAGACGGGTTAAAAGGCAAATACTGACAGGCCTGGGTGTGTAAACTAAAGAAACAGTTCAGGGTCGAAGCTTTATCTCATATATTTCCTATGAAACAGCAAAACACTAAGGGCGTTGCAGACTGATGTACCAGCAAGCGAACTAACTTCGCTTCCAGATGGCGTTAACGTTAGCTAGCTTAAGTTACTTTACACTCACCTCTTTGGACTTTGTCATCTTTTCCTCGGTGGAGCAGGGGTGTCTCCTGTTCGTCCACCTCGGTGTCCGTCCCATACTGGTCCATTTCACCGTCAGGGTTTAGCGGAGGCGGTCTAGTGCATCGCGGGGCGAAGCTAACAACAACAACAACAGCAAGCTACTGCAACTGAGCGCGACTCCACTCGCCAAACGCTGGCCCACGTCACGTGACGAACAGCACCGGACCGGAAGCAACGTCACGAATTCTGTTCTCTTCTGTGTGTTTATTGGCGTAAAAGAAAAGAAAAGCGGACAGGGGTAGATTCTACTGTCTAAACCTGTTTCTGAAGGAAATCAAAAATTGCTCTATTTATTTTCGTACAAAATATATACAACACTACTGGTATGACATCAAATAGACATAAAACATGTCAGATTGCTCCCCTGCTGACATTTTTCATGAATTATTAACCTGCATAGATTTGTTTGCTTCAGTACAGATAAAGGCTCATTGCAGTGAAACCTCGTCATGTGTGAAGTTGGAACCATGGAACCATGGAAAAAGTCTTGAGCTTTGTTCCATCATGATCCTTGTTGTCCTCGGTCTCTGTCTGCTTAGCCTGAGACCGAGCACCCGGGACTTAATGACCCGACTATTATAACACAATCAATAACACAATCAATCACATTTTTCCAATTTATGCTTTGTAATGCAATAAACAAATCCAGTGTATGTGGACGAGTCTGCCAGACAGACATCCAGGTTTTGGAGTTTTGCCGGTTCGTCTCCTGACAGATTGTGTTGTCTCCTCCAGTTGAGACCCACTCTGGTAAAGAAGAGGAGCAGACTGAAGTGTTTACAGCTCCTTTCTCCTCCATTTCACATACAGAGGTGTTAGCAGGGCAGTAAGTCAGCTGCCCCAAATGACCATGCTAGATCTCTAATTGGCTAGATTACTCGCCTCTATTGAGAAAATGTGACTTTATTGTTTGTGTCAATTACAGACCACCAGAGAAGCGAGCTGGAGGAGCTTCCCTCTGGTTACTGCCTACAGGAGGGGGAACTGGCCTATCCTCCAAGTTAGGAAATGTGGTGCTGAATGTTTCACATGATAGAACTAAATTCGGTGTTGAGTGAGTCATAACAAGTAGTCCATTATCATCCAAAATAGCAGAAAATAGCATTAAATCCTGTTTTTATGAATCATTACAACCCTAAATGCCAAGCAAAGAAGAGTATTAAAGATAAAGATGCACAGCAGGCACAGCGCCAAACCACACTCCCTCTGATCTCCTCCTCCTCCTACATTAAGAAGAACAGCGATGGGTGGTAATATTACTTTCTTCAGCAGCGATTAGTGCACTAACCAGGCAGAGAAATAAATCATTACATTACTTTTGTTATGGCCCCATCATCACATTTCATTTTAATAAGCCAATCTCCATCCTGGATTTATTTTGGTAACTTGATAACTAAAGGATACATTGCGCCACACATTTGGATTAAAGATGGATTTGTTTACATTCAGCGGATGGAGGTACTCCCATTACTTTGATTTTGACCAGAAGACAAAACAATGCTGTCAATTATAAACTATGTGCAGGTACTAACAGCTAAGCTGCAGTATTTGGTTATCAGAGGCACAGGCAGGTACACGTTAATGAGTAGTGGATGAAGTGTGAATAAGTAAAGTAATATTATGACTTTTAAAATGAGGAATAGATTAGTCACGAGTCCAACGCTGAAGAAGAAAGGACAGTTTATCCTCCTCGCACCACAGATCAGATGATGAGGAGGAATGATGTAACCTTCAGTCAGACAGGTTCAGCTGTTTGACAGAGAAGAGAGAGAGACATGGATGTAGAGAGAGACAGGTATAGAGAGAGACACAGATAGAGAAAGAGACAGATAGAGAGAAACAGGCAGAGAGAGAGACAGGTAGACAGACAGACAGGTAGAGAGAGAGAGACAAGCACAGAGAGAGACATAGATAGAGAATAAGACAGCTAGAGAGAGAGAGACAGATATATAGAGAGACAGCTAGAGAGAGAGAGAGAGACAGATATATAGAGAGACAGATAGAGAGAGAGACAGATATATAGAGAGACAGGTAGAGAGACATAGATAGAGAATCAGACAGCTAGAGAGAGAGAGACAGATATATAGAGAGACAGATAGAGAGAGAGAGATATATAGAGAGACAGAGAGACAGGTAGAGAAAGAGACAGATAGAGAGAGAGACAGAGAGACAGGTATAGAGAGAGAGACACAGATATAGAGAGAGAGACAGGTATAGAGAGAGACAGGCAGATAGAGGGACAGACAGATAGACAGGCAGACTTACAGCAGGAACACAGCAAGAGCTTGAGACGGGTTACCAGGCTAACATGTACCCATCTATACACACACACACACACACTCATCTAAGCTCCGCCCCCAAGGTCAAACCGAGGTCAAAGGATTCACCACGGCCCACCAGGCCCCGACTCCAGGCCAGGAGGCTCCTGGGTGATTTTCAGCTTCAGGTCTTGAACCGCCGTGACGGAGCCACCGTGACCTGCCGGCCCAGAAACTGTTTACTGGTTGGTTTCTAGAGGAGGAGGAGAGAGAGACATGCATGTAGAGAGAGACAGGTAGGGAGAGACAGGTAGAGAATGAGACAGCTAGAGAGAGACACACAGATAGAGAGAGAGACAGGTGGAGAGAGAGACAGGTAGAGGGTTGGTTTCTACAACCAGAGGCTCCGGGTTCAAGCCCCCCTGTCACCAAGCAGTCACCCTGCTGAAGTGCCCTTGAGCAAGACTCTGATGTACAGGCACAGTAATACTCCAGTGTTGGTAGGTTAGGGCGATATATGATGAGGGCTTTATCTGATGATCCTAATCGGAGGAAGCATAACCCGGTTGACACGCCCAGATTTCTGCTCCGTACTTTTTTTTCAAAGTGCACAGGTCAAAGGTCACCAGACGCAGTAACCTGGATGTTATCAAAGCAGACAACATGGACGTGGAGCGGCGAGCAGCATGTACACCAGGTTATCGAAACATTACTGCCAGTAATCGGGGTGTTGGTGTACTCTTTGAATCCCTACCAGCTCCAGTGGTGCTGTCCTGTAGCTGACCTCTGACCTGACCTCTGAGAAAAGTGAAAACATATCAAATTGTGTTATTACATTGCCAGCTGTCTCAGTGCCGTAAGCAATGAGGAAATCAAATCAAATACATGTCCGGTGACATTCCTGAGATTATCCACATTCAGATATCTGTATAAATAACACACACACACACACACACACACACACACACACACACACACACACACACACACACACACACACACACACACACACACACACACACACACACACACACACACACACACACACACACACACACACAGTTCTAGTTCAGTTAGTGATTTCCTATGTTTCCCAGAATGCCTTTCACCACCACCACCAGAGAACACGCCGATCCACAGTCTATCCTTGCTACTGCATTGCATTCTGGTCTATCTTGCTACCGCATTGCATTCTGGTCTATCTCTGTCGGTGTAGAAATTGGTCTCTCTCCTCTCCTCTGATGGATTTCTCCTGTATGATTGTTGATCGTCGGTCTAGAAAGAAGCCCTTTGATTGGCTGACACCAAAACCTGACAGTTACCATTGATGTTTTAGACAGATGATGGCCTGTTATAAGAAAAATACATCACCAAACAACAACATGGATGATTTCTCCTTGAAAATAAGAGGGAGGTATTCTCAGAACCAAGCAAACCACTCACCAGTTAGTTTATCTCCTGCAAAAATTGTCTCAATCTCAATCAGATCAGTATTGGGGCGTACACTGTTCCCATCAGCCTTCTCTTACTTTCTCTCTTTTCCTTTCTTTTCCTCTCTCTCTCATCCTTCTCATCCTGACCTCTCCCTTCAGTCCTTCCACTCCCAGAAGACAAGGGGCCTTTTTGTGTGAGAGGGGAATCATAGGACTCACATGCTTCGGAGGAGAGAAAGTGAGGGATCACAGCAAAGGACAGGGTTGTTCAGAGGAGGACAGGAAAAGAACAAAGTAGAGGAGAGAAGAAGAAGAGAGTCAGATAAGGACTTGGAGGACCTGCAGCTTTCTGGATCTGGACCGGACCGGACAGGAATACCTGATCATGGAAAATGGGAAAACAGAAAACGAAGCAGAAGACCAAATGGAAGATGTGGCAGAAGGTAAAAGAGGTATTGCAGAATCTGAGTTTCTTTTGACGCTCTCAGAAAAAAAAGGGTGCAAGAGAGAGCTTTCATATACACTGTCAGCTCTTGTTCACCTGCTTCACTTACTTGTCTCATTTATTTTAATAAAAAGTAGCTAGCTAACTTATTGCACTTACCTTAGCACTGGTTCTGCTCTTAAATGGTTGTTTAGGAAGGTGAAGCACTTATGATTTCTGGTGACTAGTAGTTCTCTACCTATGTTGAATGCACTTATTGTAAGTCTCTTTGGATAAAAGGGTCTGCTGAATGACTGGAATATAATGTAATGTAAAAACAAGATACCATATTGGCAAAAAGGTACCAAAGAGCTGTCTCGTAGGAAAACTGATACAGCATTTGCAGCAGTCCTAGTAACAAACGGTACAATGCTGAATCAGGTCTTCTTGATTCTTTGCTTGTAAGGCTGCTCTGTAAAATGAAAGGGGTCTGTCTGCAATATTGGACTGAATGAAAGCAGGACCAAGTCTTAGACCCTCAGTGATCGTAGAAATCCACCTTCTTACATTTATCTGTTTATCTTGCATCAGTACTGCCGACAAACTACCAGATCATTCCTTGTCACCAAGGGTGGAAGTAATCAATTACATTTACTGTAGTTACTGGAATTAAGAAGCTTTTTTGAGTGTTTTTTGAAGTCATTAACGTATGTTTTAACTGACATATTTTACTGCATTACATTGTAAATCACATCCATTACAGAATAAAGATACTGTATTCTCTCCTCCATTAGCATTGCATCAGAAACTAACCATTAATAGTGAATTACATCTGCACCAAGCCTACACAAGCATGTAGAGGAACGTCACACGTCTGAAAAGAGAGAAAAACCTGATTGATTCTGTTTTGAGGACGCAGCAGCAGACCGTTCAAAAGTGTGATTTCTAGAATATCTTCATCTTCATCTTCATCTGTAAATAAACACAGAGCCTCTTTAATCCCTGTAAAAGAGCCATCAATAGCTCTTTATTGATTATGGTTTGACATAGAACCCTTTATAAATGTGTAAGAGTCCTTATGTAGGACCCTTTCACACATTAAGGTCCAGTATAAAGCTTCTATGTATGCCCAAGCATGACGCCTGATAGGGCTGTATGCTTGTTGGTATCTTGTATTCAGCAAATGGCTTTAGTGTAAATGAGTCCATGTGATACCATGACTTTAATAGGTTCTGGTACAAAACGGTGATTTTCAAAGTGTACTTAGATCAGCTGATCTACTGCAGGTACTCGGAGGAACGTTCTATCATTTCTTCAATGAGTTCATCGATTATAGGTTTCTCAGATGCTCGCTGTTGGTGATGACCTTTTCTCTGAGTTCACTTTGGTACAGTAGCTTGACGTTGACAGCTTCAGCCTGAAGCAAATTCAGATTGTCGTCATAAAAGAAATCCATCATAATGTCTTGCAGACAGAAGAATCTGTTGTTGGGAAATGTATTCTGCTCTTTGGCAGTATAGACATCGCCTGGTGTACTGGCTCAGGAAATATGCATGATAATATATGATACGTAGGCGTTGAAGATGACCTTCGGCAACGTAGACAGTTTGACAGTTCCCACAGAAACAGGACCATTGTGCTTCAGCGCGGGACAACCGCTTCATTGTCTTATGATGAACAGCATTTAAAGGACGTTAATGATCTTGGACAGTTTTGTGAGTGTGAAGTCTCCCTCAAGCTCCTGAGTCTCCCACAGCTAGAAATCAGAAGACCCTAATCAGTGATGTGATCAAGAGACACTTCCTGCACCTTCCCCGTTGGCAATAAATCTGACTTTGAGACTTTTTTCCATTCTCTTTCCCCTCTCTATCCATTAATGTCTTTGTATAAATGAATAACTCTCCTGAAGCTCCAAACGAGAAAACCAAGATGTTGAGTTTCCCCCGTAGACATAAAAGAGGAGAATGACTCTCTTATCCCTCTTTCTCCTTCTCTGTCTCTCTCTATTATTTCTACCTTTCTAGCTTTGGAAGAGACTTGTTGTTCCTGTTCATAGATCTAGATTTAGCTGCTATCACAGGGAAATACTTTGGGTGGGGGTTTTCATTCAGCGACATGTAGTTGCTTTAATATTTCCATGCCTTTTTAAGTTTATTCGTGTTTCCATTATCTGCAACTGCGGCAGTAGTACGGGAAAAAACAAGAAAGACGCCCACACAGCAGGGATGCAGAGATAAGTGAGGTTACAGGACATGCTGCAGTAGTAACGCTTGTTATTGCAATTTGTTTGGCAATCCTTTCTTTTCAGAAGCAATGACATGGGTGGCCTTTGCACCACTATCTTACATCTAACTATCTTACTGTCACGGCCCCGATGCACTGGACGCCTCGTTTGAGTCTGTTTTTGGTGCGCGTTCAGCAACTAAAAACAACTGGTGTGTTTGAAACCACACGTCTGGCGCTTTGAATGCATTTGGGCCTTTACATGACTCAATATATGAAATGTCCTCCTAACCTTGACAGTTTCAGTTTCTCAACAGCTGGAGACGGGGCAAAGGATGATGGATGATGTCTTCCACAGTTGTTTTAAAAGCTAGCAGGTCAATCATGATCAGAATTTCTAATAGTTTTGTGAGAATGAAGGTGCTACATGTATCATTTTAGCATCAATCAACAATAACATCATTACCACATACATTTTGATTTCATTACCACAACGAGACCACCACTAGCAGCCTGTCAGCCTCAGCCTACTCTACAGCCTACAGTCTCTACTCTGCATTTTACATTGTGGCCACCGGGTCGATTAGGAAATGAAGGAATGAATGAATGAGGTTTTCCTGTGACAACAGTGAAGCTGTCATGAGTTCATTGGACCTCATTGCCGAAGTTTCCTCTGCACAAATGTTGAGCTTCTGCCTAAACTCAAGCCAAAGTTGTAATTTTCATCATATCCTTTGAAACGATCATACAATGGAGTCCAGGATGACGTCAAAATGTGAATGTGAATGTGATCTGAAGTATGAATGTGAGCTGTTGTCTGTGTGTGGGCGGCTAACTGACTGTTTTCTTATAGATCAAGAAAGAGAAGACGAGGATGTAGAGGAGGCCAACCTGGAGATTGCTCAGGTAACCAAGAAAATAACATTTTGGTCAAAGTAGCTTGTTTGCAAAATTCACCAACCACGTCCACTTTTATACCAGCCAACTTGATATTTTAAAGCAAAATGTGACTTCTAAATAATGGCTGGTGAATTGACTAAGTGGTGGCGTCAACAAACATTTACCACCATCTGGCTGGTTGCTGGTGTTCATCCAAGTTAATCTGACTGGAGCAGCGGTCTTCAAACCTTTTCTATGGGGACATTTTAATTTAAACGGTTTCTTTTCAAAACCAAGAATCATTTTGCAGGCTCTTGTATTTTCTGGTCTCACACAATTCACCCTGTTTTTAAGCCACTAACCCATCGGCTATGGTATACTATTACGAGTCAATAGAAAAACTGATTCCAGTTATTGGACCATGTAACAAAGTTTTATCTTATCCTGACTTCCAAGGAGAAGTAAAGACAATGTAATGAGTCTTTGCAGACTACTGGATGGAGGGATGGGAATTTTCAACCGTGCTATCCTGAGGCAAGTAATTTCAAGATGAAGTGAAATTATGCTCACTTGCCAGAATTTAAATGATTGAGAGTGGAAACGATTTGTAGACGGACAAGCAGTCAGACAGATGGACTGGTGAGAGTCAGCCTGACTGTGTCTACTCTCAGATGAACTGTGGAACCCATGATTCAAGAAACACAACAGAAAGGCTTTTCCAACAGAAAGGTTATTCCATGGTCTAATAGAAAAAATGCTCTTGGGCCATTAAAGAGCCTAAGAAACACGACTGAATAACCCTTTTAAACTGGGAGTCAAAATTGATTGTATTTGCAAATGATGTCAACCAGGGGGAGCGTATAAACAACAAACAACAAGGGGCCTGGGATTGACCCTTGGAGGATGCCACAAGTGAGATGTGCCGGATAGGATAGGATAGGAGGCCGACAGAAGATCTTCTCTCAGCAAGATGTGATTGAAACAGATTCTGAGCAATGTCAGTGAGACCAACCCAACCAACCATGTACTGTAGATGGCAGGTGTAAAACCAAAATTCACCACAAGTGGTCAGAAGGCAGTAGTGCAGTAGCCAGCCAGCGAGATCAGGGCAAAGCCTGAATGGGTTTCTGATGTTATACAAGTTATTACAATAATACCTTTGTGGAGCCTGTGTGTGATACATCAGGCTTCACACATTGCTGCTGTGAAGAAGTCCTCATGAATCCAATCCTCTCCAGAAACAAGAAGGAAAGTCTCATTTTGACATTAGTTTTTGAAATGATAATGTTTTGAATGGGGTTATGGCTGGTGTCATACAGCAGGGATATGGTTAGGGTGAGCAACTTAACACTATATATCAATAAAACTATGTCAATTTCCAATTTACAAGGGATTCATGCTATAGTAGCTCCATGCAGACAGAGCCCCCAGGTCTGAGTCAGGACTTTGGTCAAACATACAGTAACCTCCACAGAGGAAAAAGACATGGCAGGCAAACAGGACAGACGCTCCATTCAATCTCCTGTTGATGCCTTTCACATGACCGAGAGAGAGAGAGAGAGAGAGAGATGGAAAGGAAGAGATGGAGAGAGAAGCTTCAACCCATGTTATGTTCACATGAGTTGATTCACTTATCCCTACAGAATAAATTCAATTAGCTATAAACTAAGAATGGAACTGAGAGAGAGAGAGAGAGAGAGAGAGAGAGAGAGAGAGAGAGAGAGAGAGAGAGAGAGAGAGAGAGAGAGAGAGAGAGAGAGAATCCACTGGCAATATTTCAAAAATATAATAAGACAATTAAAGTATGAAGAAAAGGGAGAGGACACATACAACTAAGATAACTTGATAGATAAAATAAGTGATAGATGAACAAAAAGAACATACAGACAAACTCATATTCTAAAACTAAACTAATATTAGATCTTATCGTAAAACTAGTAAAACTAAACAAGCTAAAAGACCTCATAGAAGAAATAAAGTTCATAGATGACTTCCACAGATCAGAATGTATTAACACATGTTATGGATTAAAATACCTCATAGAAGTAAAGCAACTTAAAATAACCCAGAACTGAAAGAGCTCATAGAAGAACTTTTTTTCTACATTTTCCATCCATGTAATGTTAATTCTGACATGCAGACGAGACGATTGGAGATATTTTTAAATCCGTTTTCCATCCATTCGCTCCTATTCAACTCCTGAGAGTATATAATATTTACTTTAAAAACAACAAAAACAAATGAAAAATATACTGTATCTCATAACGTGATGAAAGCACTGGGATATGATCTACAGTGGTATGAAACAGTAAGGGAGTGCAATAATAAGAAATAGAAGAACTGAAACTCAAACGCAAAGTAAAAGATCAAACTAGATGAATTCATACAGGAGAACAACTGACAGAATTGATAGAAGCACTAAGAGAATTGTGGCATCATCATTACAATCAAAGAAAAGTTAGGAAAGTTTCTTTTGGCACAATTTTAGAGCCCTTGAATTTTCATTTAATTTGCTGTTGTAATTGAATCAGTTCCAAAACAAGCTACTGAAAATAATATCCTGTTGTATATTCTGTTGGTCCCTGGGGTGCAGCTGCAGGCCCTGGTGGCAGAGCTGCGTGAGGGGCTCCGTGGTGCCCTGACGGAGCTGTGTGAGCTGCGTCAGAGGGACCACGGTCTGGAGGAGAGGCTCCAGGCCCATCACAGTGACGTGGATGATAAGATAATGGGTCTGAAGAACTCCCTCAACACATTCAAGGTGCTGGAGACGCTACACAATGAACACAAACACACACACACACACACACACACACACACACACACACACACACACACACACTGTATATACACTATAAAGTTAAAGTTACAGGGACTGGAACTGGATTTGTTGTAATTCCTGTCAAAATGTCCGAACTGCTTGTGAGTCCATGTGACGTTTACAAGCCCTGGTTCTCTTGTGAGTTGGGAAGTGTGAACCTGAACGAAAACAAAAATGCGACAAAGTAAAATTTTCAACTACGGATCGGACCGAAGAAAACAACCTGTAATGTTGTTTATAATGCTGATGGTATAATTACTGTAAAGAAATCCATCCATCCATCCATTTTCAAGCCGCTTATCCGGGGCCGGGTCGCGGAGGCAGTAGGCTCAGCAGGGATCTCCAGACGTCCTGCACCCCGGCCACGCCCTCCAGCTCTCCCTGGGGGATCCCGAGGCGTTCCCAGGCCAGAAGGGAAATATAATCCCTCCAACGGGCTCTAGGTCTGCCCCGAGGTCTCCTCCCAGTTGGCCGTGCCCGGAACACCTCCAAAGGGAGGCGCCCGGGGGACATCCTAATCAGATGTCCGAACCACCTCAGCTGGCTCCTTTCGACGTGAAGGAGCAGCGGCTCTACTCCGAGCCCCTCCCGGATGTCCGTGCTCCTCACCCTATCTCTAAGGGTGAGGCCAGCCACCCTACGGAGGAAGCTCATTTCGGCCGCTTGTATCCGCGATCTTGTTCTTTCGGTCACTACCCAGAGCTCGTGACCATAGGTGAGGGTTGGGACGTAGATGGACCAGTAAATCGCGAGCTTCGCCTTACGGCTCAGCTCCCTCTTCACCACAACGGACCGGTACAACGTCCGCATTACTGCAGACGCCGCACCTATCCGTCTGTCCATCTCCCACCCCATTCTACCCTCACTCGTGAACAAGACCCCGAGATACTTGAACTCCTTCACTTGAGGAAGCACTTCCTCCCCAACCCGAAGGGAGCACTCCACCGTTTTCCGTGAGAGTACCATGGCCTCAGACTTGGAGGTGCTGACTCTCATCCCAACCGCTTCACACTCAGCCACAAACCGCCCCAGCACATGCTGGAGGTCTCGGTCTGACGGAGCCATCAGAACCACATTGTCTGCAAAAAGCAGAGATGCGACCCTGAGGTCCCCAAACCGTACACTCTCCTCACCTCGACTGCGCCTTGAAATCCTGTCCATGAAAACCACGAACAGGACTGGTGACAACGGGCAGCCTTGGCGTAGCCCAACACGCACCGGAAACGGGTCTGACCTTGTGCCGAGAATGCGGACACAGCTCTCACTTTGGTTGTATAGGGACCGGATAGCCCGCAACAGCGACCACGGTACCCCATACTCCCTCAGTACCCCCCACAAGACACCTCGGGGGACACGGTCATAAGCCTTCTCCAAGTCTACAAAACACATGTAGACTGGTTGGGCGAACTCCCATGCCCCCTCCAGTAGCCCTGCAAGGGTGAAGAGCTGGTCCGCCGTCCCACGGCCAGGACGAAAGCCGCATTGCTCCTCCTGTATCTGAGGTTCGACAATCGGCCGGAGCCTCCTTTCCAGCACCCTGGAGTAGACCTTCCCGGGGAGGTTGATCCCCCGATAGTTGGAACACACCCTCCGGTCCCCCTTTTTAAAAATGGGGACCACCACCCCGGTCTGCCACTCCAGAGGCACTGACCCCGTCCTCCACGCAACACTGCATAGGCGTGTCAGCCACGACAGCCCAACAGTGTCCAGAGCCTTCAGCATCTCAGGGCGAATCTCATCCACACCTGGCGCCTTGCCACCGAAGAGCTTCTCAACCAAGGACCTCCGCCAAGGATATGGACGAGGCTTCCCCCACGGCCTCAGGCTCTGCCTCTTCATCAGAGGGCGTGTTGGTCGGGTTAAGGAGGTCCTCAAAGTATTCCTTCCACCGTCCGACGACCTCCTCAGTCCGTGTTAGCAGGTCTCCCCCTCGGCTGAGCACAGCCTGGGTCAAGCCCTGCCTCCCCTTCCTGAGTCGTCGGACGGTTCTCCAGAATAACCTTGAGGCCGACCGAAAGTCTTCCTCCATGGCCTCTCCGAACTCCTCCCACACCCGGTTTTTTGCTTCGACGACCGCCGAAGCCGCAGCCCTTTTGGCTGCCCGGTACCTGTCTGCTGTTTCAGGAGACCCCCCGGACAACCAAGCCCGAAAGGCCTCCTTCTTCAGCCTGACGGCCTCCCTGACCGCTGGTGTCCACCAGCGGGTTCTCCGGTTGCCGCCTCGACAGGCACCGACAGCCTTCTGGCCGCAACTTCTCGCAGCCGCCTCCACAATGGCGGCCTTAAACATGGTCCACTCGGACTCCACGTCTCCAGCCTCCCCCGGGATGCGAGAGAAATTCTTCCGGAGGTGGGAGTTGAAGACCACACGGACAGGGGACTCCGCCAGACGTTCCCAGTTCACCCGCACTACTCGTTTGGGTTTGCCGGGTCTGTCCGGCAGCCTCCCGCGCCACCTGATCCAACTCACCACCAGGTGGTGATCAGTTGACAGCTCTGCTCCTCTCTTTACCCGAGTGTCCAAGACATACGGCCGCAGGTCTGCTGATACGACTACGAAGTCGATCATAGACCTTTGGCCTAGGGTGCTCTGGTACCAGGTACACTGGTGAGCCACCCTATGCTCGAACATGGTGTTCGTTATAGACAATCCATGGCTAGCACAGAAGTCCAATAACAAAACACCACTCGGGTTCAGATCGGGCAGGCCGTTCTTCCCAATCACG